>OZ018330.1:58014155-58291655 GCA_963969495.1 Ceratothoa steindachneri
TCGGTACTTTTTCCAAATTGACGTCGGCATTTTAGTATGCAATCTCGGCACACTTTTCTAATCTTCGTCGAAGATACAAAACATACGCTTAGGAAGATTTAATTTCCCTATATAACTTAACGTTTGAGAATAACTCCTGAGGATACTAATTGGACCTCGCGGGTTACATCCTTAGATTAATTAGAAGGGAGAAAATCCGCGAGTACGATGGGAAATCTCCCTCTATGCAAATAGGGCCTCGGGCAAAAGGCGATGCTACTCACGGGGCTGTTAAACAGACAGCTTCTTTAATATCGACTTCAAGGTAGCATTAAATTTTTCGCAAACTCCGTTTGCGCAGGGGTGAAAGGGAGTGGTAAAGAGTGATTTTACCATCAACAGTTTCCCGATGTATTATATTAATACAGAGGTAAATTGTCTACCTCTATCAGACAATACTTCCTTTGGTATGAATACCCTAGAGAAGATGTAAATTAAGGCTTCGGCACACGTAACACTGTCGTTTCTCTTTAATGGCATGGCTTCGGGAAAACAAACGCATGGCACAGTCCACAAGGGTAAGGACATAACTATGTCCTTCGCTGGAGGGGGGAAAAATGGGGCCGACAAGGTCTATGGTTACTCTGGAAAGGGTTCAGATATGATAAGTCCTTCTGAAAGGGGGCCGGTTTAACATGCTCTTTTGTCGTGGTTTTCTGGCAGATGTCACAGGATTGGCAGTATCCCGAAATATCAACTGTAGCACCAAGCCAGTAGAAATAACGGAAAATCCTCTGAGCAGTCTTATTATACCTAAAGTCGCCAGAAAACACACTATCGTGGGAAATTTTTAGGACCAGGGTGACATACGAACGGGGAACAGAGAGGGTGTGAATCTCGAGGTTAATCCCCGACGGATTAGCGGAGTCCGAGCACTTCTTATCTCACAAAGGCTCCATTTTTTTCAATTTGGGTTAATTTTGCATTATATTAGTGCGAGTATTTGGATAGCAAAGCTTCCGCGTTTAAAAAGGCGTATTCCTACGTATGTAAGTACTTTGTGACTCAATGCCCTTCTCCGCCCGTACCGACAGTCCATTAAATCATTACTTCCGGCAACTTACACCCATGTAGCGAACAAAATGTCGTCGGTCGAGAGATATAAACTCCAAGGAGAATCTTTCGGCTTAAGTGGCAAAAACCTTGTCACCTATATACAGGAAGAAGAGGAAAAAAGAGAGAGAGCTGAGCAAAAATAGATTAGAGAGAGCGAAGTGCGCGAGGGAATTCGCCAATATGAATTGGAGTTAAATCGCGATCGGCTCGAATCCCTTTCAGTAAATTACCGTGCATAAGCCTTCTTAATCCGCTCCCATTAAACTATCCACTTTCAAAGAAGGAGAGGACTTCGGATCTTTTCTCACTCGCTTTGAGAAACTTTTGAAATTAATCATTGGGACATCGGGACGGACAGTGTCGCCAAGCTTCTTTCCCCTTCTTAGCTCTCATCTCCAGAACCTTTGTGTTTCCCTTCCATCGGAAGCCATGGCGGATTACTCCACCCTCAAATTCGAACTTCTCGTGGCGTATAGTATGACGCCTGACTTATACCACGCCAAATTTCGACACATACAACACAATATGACCTTTCGTCATTTTGGGTATACTCTTTCCCGTTATTTCAATTTCTGGTTAGACGCATCGAAAGTGCCCCACGATTATGAGTCCCTGGTAGATTTCATTCTAAGGGATAAGTTGCTGGCGTGGCTACCACCGGAGATCCACTCCTTCGTGAAGGATCGTCGGTGAAACTCCTTCAAAGAGTGCATAGAAGAGGCAGATATCTATGCAGCGAGTCATAACCTATACCCGAAGGAAAATAAAAAGCCTTCCCCTTCATCCCCATGAATAAATTTAATAACTCGCGGTTCCCTCCTAAGAACTCTCCCAAATTCGTTAAGGTTACGGGCCCATTTAAACCCAGATGTTCTTATGCATCGGAGCCCCGTGATGTCAGGCCCCTCATCGCTAATCCCCCGGCGTCATCTTTTCCCCGTAGGCCAATTTTATGTTTCGTGTGCGGTGCAGAATTTCACACCCACCCGTACTGTCCCCAAAATTTCCAACTCTGGAGTTATCCCCTTTACCAAGTCCACCAAGGTAATGCTGCTCCTGCTCCCCCTTCATTGCGACGAGAAACCCCAGCTCCAATCTCGTCTCCCAATGCCCCGGGGCACCAAGTTAATTTCCTCTTCAACAAGAGCTCTCCAGGAAGATTGAAATTTGAGAACGGAACCGTTAATGGGTGTCGAGTCTCCACCCTCGTCCGCGATACTAGGTGTACACGTATCTTGGTATCAAATGAACTCTTTTTTTCCTGTGGCCAATGACCACAAAATGTTTGCGTTAGTCCATGACTACCTGAAATGCGCAAACCGCTTCCCCATTGTAAACTGTTACCTGGAGTGTCAATACTTTTTAGGATGGGCTGAAGTCGTGTCAGCCCCTATCAAATTTCTGTTCCGTCTTGGTAGGACAGTGCCCTCAAGATGCATCTAACCCTTTGGCTCAGCCTGTTATCACGAGAGCCCAGGCAACGAAGGATTTCCAGACGCCCGTTGTCCTTGAAACCCCCTTAGATTTGTATTTTAGCGGCGTTATGAGCAAATAATTCGCTCAAAGACAGAAAGAGTGTCTAAATCTCCTTCTCTTTTGGGAAAAATCTCGGAGCTTCGAGCAGGAGTTTGTCCATGATAACAAGACTGTCCTCTATATCATAAAAGAAGGTTTATTACAACCCGTTTGCTCGGATAGCGTTAAAGTGACCGCGAGAGAAGCTCTGTCTACTAAAAAAAATTTCCTAATAAAAGTTCTTGGTCCAAACACACATAGCACACTAAGAGATAAATAAATATGGCAGGGTTGATTCCGAGTCATTTATGCGACTCAAAAAACCTTTTAAAGACCCGGAGACACCTGATCACCAGATTTTATAATAATGTACATATTTATATAGGTATCTATCTATCTATCAAATATATATATATATATATATATATATATATATATATATATATATATATATATATATATATATATATATATATATATATATATATGCCCTTTTGGAGCTTTGGGGTCGAAGTTGGCTTAAGGTTCGACCTGGTCGGTTAGTGACGGCAAATAGTTATTAATTCAGTAAGGATGGTTTACTTTTAAATTTGTGGGGGTCCTTTTAAAACAAATAATTCAGAGTGCAAGTTGGCCAAAGATTAACAGGTAGCCGGTACAAGTTTAAGGTTGCAAACGAAAGACGATAACGAAAATATACCTTTACTAACAACAACAAAATAGAATTTGAATATACACAGATATAAGGTTGAAAGGGAATGATCGCACAGGCGAAATTAAATGTCGACACGAGACACAGGAGGGATAATTATAGGAGTATTGCTCGGGTTCAGGTTGGTGATTATAAAGTGATTTTAAACCAGGGTTCGCACACAAAGGATGGGACGATTCGGGTAGGTCAGATTATAGAATAATCTGTAGGGGCCAACGGTTGCACTGCTTACGTGTTCGTCTTTAAACGAAGGAAGGACCAGTCGGGATACGATGACTGCAATGAAGAAGTTTGGTTAGCTCACGGGGCGGATGAGGGAACACTCGTAGTTTGGCCTTCGGAGATGGAGATGCTCGTCAGATACTCGCTGATTGAATATGGCAGAGTTCACGGGCGTCGATTTAGCCTTCGTCCTCGAATTGGAATCATCGTTGTCTCCAATCAGGACAGGCGGTATTAGGCGGAAAGTCTTGAAGTCCTACACGCTAAACCGAGTCGATGGATTATTTAGACGGACTACGGGGTGGCTTTAAAGGCTTGATGGGATCTTCCACAACTCGTGCGATCTTGGGGAAATGGCAGCGACTCCTTCGGGGGAACCGAGATAAAGTTGGCGTAGAATTTTCGAAGAACTTTGATCTATGCTGGAGGGCAGGAAGGCTGGCTGGAAGGCCACGCGAAACGACGAAAATGTGTCCCTGAGCAAATACAGCTGGGGTGCAATAAAACGGCGTGAGCCGCTTCCTAGCTGTAGATCAGCCGCGCTTTCAAAACTCCATGCGGTCATCTCGAGACCACCTGGGTACAGAAAGGCCCGTGGTCTCTCTTCGACCTTATTCTTCTATAGTTATATTAGGTTCGATTTCGGTCAGATTAGGTTACGTTTGGATAAGGTTACGTTATGTTTAATTATGTTTAGTTTAGGTTTGTTTAGGTTTATGTAAGGTTAGGTTAGTTTAAGATTGTGTATATTTATAGTTACGTTAAGTTAGGTTCGGTAAGATTTAAATACTGTTTGGTTAGGTTTACGTAAGTTTAGGTTAAGTTAGGTAAGATTTAGATACGGTGAGGTTAAATTTTGATCCACTTTAATTAGGTTTAGGTAAGATTAAGTTAGAATAAGTAAGATTTATATACGTTTAAGTTAGTTTAGTTATGTTTAAGTTAGTTTGGTTTTGATACAGTTAGTTTAGGTTAAGGTAAGTTTATGTTTGGTTAGGTTAGGTTTAGGTAAGATTAGGTAAGGTTAGGTAAGATTTGTATACGGTTTACTTTGTTTAGGTTAGGTTAGGTTTAGATACAGTTAGGTTACGTTAGGTTTCAGTAATTACAAACAAGATTATGTTAGGTTAAATTTAGGTAATGACAGGTTAGTATCCTCCTCGCGGTAAGCCTTTGTAGGGAATTGGAGAGATCTTAGGTCCTATTGGGACATTTATTCCTATCTTTATTGTCTCTCTATTTTCTCCGTTCATTCGTCAACCTAAGTTTTGAGCATCATCTATTCAGTATTATGGAACATTCAGAAGTAACAAACGAAAGCGATGCTTTCGTTTGATTTCAACTCTCAAGGAAATGGCATCGAATAATAAGCGCTATCTATCTATCTATCTGTTTATCTTTATCTCTATCTCTCTCTCTCTCTCTCTTCACAAGAACCCGGAAGTTGTGAGCAGCATCGTAATGCTGAGGCCTCTCAGCCAGATATCAGAGAATTTAACGGTTGTAATACGGCATTGTGTGGCTACATGTTCAGGGTGTAAAGTGGAGAGGGAGACTGTATGGGTTTAACCTTGATTGGGAAAGGGGAAGATGGAGTGATGGGCGTCCATACAAAGTGTTACGTGTATGGAAGACCAGAACACTTTCGCAATTTCTGTTTTCCTAACAAATTCTTAATTTTTTTTAATTTCATATATTTCTAATTAACTCCTAAATTATTTTTTTTTAATTTGGATTAACTCCTTAAATATTTTCCTTTTCTCGATATCATTTTTACATTTAATTTGTATTAATTGCAATTTGGAAAATTTATAATTAAAGCTTGACTTGTAATATTTGTTGGAAATTTTATTAAAACATTTTTTTTTTGTCTCATTTTGAAGTATAATGTCGTTCTCTGTCGCCTCTTTTTTTAATTTTATGGCTTCTTTGTTTATTCTAGGAAATTTCTTTGTAACTTATATGGAACATGTTAAAAAAACGATATGGCACTAATCCAAGAGTAAAAGGAAAAGAGAATTCCTAAAACCTTTTGTTAATATAGACAAATGTAATAGGAATCGAATTTCCTTTCCTTTGTCTAAGGCTTAGCTTCTATTAAACATTTTTGGGGTGTTTTTATATTTTTTTCCTATCAACATCTTTGTCGTGTTTTAGTAAATGAGAGTAATAATTGAATTTTATATTACTGACTTAAATACTGATAATTGTTTACCTCAATTATTTTAAGAAAAGAATTAGATTACTTAAACTTATTACTTCCTAAGTAGAGTCGAATGCAATATGTTAAATGGATTTCAAATGGGAAGCAATATGTTCTTTTTGAATGCATCTACTAACGACAGATATTGGTGAAGGTTTCAAAAAACCCTTAGATTAGGTCAGGTTAGGGCACATGTAAAGGGACATATATTTTGCCGATGAAAAAATCGGAAGCAATATGTAAAATTGTTTAAAAGTTGGAAGCAATATGTAAAATTGTTTAAAAGTTGGAAGCAATATGTAAAAATGTTAAAAAATTGGAAGCAATCTATAAAATATTAAAAAAATCGGGAGCACTATGTACGATTGTTGTTTTGAGAGGCAGTAAGTTAAAGTGGTCCAAATATTTAAACTGTTCTATGATATCGTTCTTTTGTTTTTCTTTTCCAAAACACCCATTAATTGAAATTAAAGATGTTGCTCTTCCCTTTCATAGTAAAATCTTATTCTTCATATGTCGATCCTATGTCAATTTAAAAAAAAATGGATTTATTCAAATATTTTCCCTCATGAAGATATGTGAAAGTTTAATTTATATTAAAAAAAATGTTATTTTTATCATAATTACACGTAAATAAATCATATTTGTAGCTTGGCCAGATGCGAAATTAGTACCATCTGGATTGTCAAAACCCAAGGCTGATATTTTGGATAGTGTGGTGTTAAAAGTTGATCAAATGACATGGTAGAGTTTGGAAGGTATAGCGTTTTAGTAGCTATCGCCATTTGAACATAGCGGAACGACAAAATTTTAGTAGGCCTATTTTACTGAGTATAAGGAAATTTAGTTATTAATTTAAAACTAATCAATTGTGTCAAGTGGGTATTTTTAGCTTCATTGGCAGTGAGAAGATGGGTACTCATTGCTATAATAACCGTATATCATAACTGCACACCTAGCAGTTTACCTTAACACTGATTTGAAAAAGTCATAAATGGTATTAACAGCGAATTGGCAAGTTTTAAGTTAAGTTGACACTTGCTGCACACGACACAATCAATTATATTTCTTATAACTGGAAGAATAAGGATCTATTTCCTTTGTTTTAGAATACTGGCGGAATCAGTTTTCAAAACGTATCTTCGGAGCGTAATATGTGGACAGTTAAAAACTGTGGTGATCGTATTATATAATAGAAAGGCTACTTGCACCAAATTGCAGGATTCAATAGGCCCAGAGAAAACCTCAACAAAATGTACGCGTGATGGTCTTATTAAACCCCAGCATACTCCACATATATAAAATAATATGTATAAAATTGGAATAAGGAAATGAGAATGTATAGATTAATTAGCATTTATGAATTTAAATACAAAAAATAAGGAATGTAAATATATTTGTTAATGTATATATATATATATATATATATATATATATATATATATATAGAGAGAGAGAGAGAGAGAGAGAGAGAGAGAGAGAGAGAGAGAGAGAGAGAGAGAGAGAGAAGGCGAGCGGCTGTTCGAAGTGCGCACGGGACACACGAATGTACGAACGCACGAAAAGTCAGAGACACCTGTGTCAATAAGACAACGCATAAACAAAAATTCGCGTTTTTGAATAGATTTATCAAACAACGGAAGTTTACGAAGCACCTGTGTAAATACACCCGTTGACCAAAATGAATTGTATCACAAAGCTGCGACAAGCGTATCCTGTTATATATATATATATATATATATATATATATATATATATATATATATATATATATATATATATATATATATATATATATATATATATATATATATATATATATATATGTATATATATATATATATATATATATATATATATATATATATATATATCTATATATATATATATATATATATATATATATATATATATATATATATATATATATATATATATATATATAGACTGCTATTCGTCCGCAAAGTAACTTCGTGACATGCCGCTTGACCCGTTAATAGGCCGATATTAGAATAAAGTATATTTTGGCAACGTCCTTCTTTACCTCGTTCACCCTGAAACCTTCGGTAAGCCCAGCCAAAATAAAACACAGTGAAGAAATCATCTTTGGAGTAAGATACTTAATTCACCTTCATATAAGTAGGGTACCCCAATAAATTGGTAACTAACCAACAACAACGACCTCTAGAAAACATTTCTGCGTCGACTTTGTATTGAGTGATTGGTTATACTACTCCATTTTATATTTATTAATACAATTAAAAATTTCCCATTTTAAAACTGCTTAATGTGGGAGTAGTGTTTTCTTTTTCTATTATTTCTTTTTCCTGGTTATTGACCCTTTATGGCGATGGGGCATTCCTTGCTGTAACGCTTATCCTAGGGCTGAAGGCCCAAAACACTCCAACGAAATCCTTTAGGCCCGTATTTCGAAATTAAAAAGAAACCTAAAATTAAAAAAGTTGCAAGTTTCTTTTGCTGTGTTTACGCCTTTTATGCTTGACTCACATGTGGCGTTTTTTGAATAGACCTTTATGTAGCACAGAAATATAGACCGCATGAAACGTGTTGTAAGGACGTCATTTCCTTCTCCCATTCTAGCCTATGGAAATCCGCTTAACATAATTCTTAAGTTTTTACCGTAAATTTGTGATTATATACATATAGTATCAAATGACGAATTTTAGACTAATAATAATTGTTTTTTTATTAAGATATTAAAAGGCAATCAATGCATGAGTTGCTAGGAAGAGGAAAGGAATAAACTTTCCTGAATCTACCCTCTGCTACGGTGCCTGGGAACAGAGAGTGGCGTTGCGATTCTTCTGTCTGCAAGTTTGACCCGCAGTCTCCTCTCACGAACTGTTATGGTTACTCTCTTTTACGCTTTTCCGTCACCTTAATGGTATATAAGTCAGATTATTTTCTTCATGTCTATTTCTTCAAATACTGTCTCGTTGTTTTTCCGTTAATCCTCCTTTTTCCTTCTCTGTTTTCAGACTTTTTCTTTGTAATTTCTCTTTAGGGCTTTGTTTGTTTTTCACCTTTTGGAACTTTGGCAGGCTTTGTTTTGTCATTTTGTTTGTCCTTTTTCTTATTTTAGCTATGTTTCAAGCTTTTTTATCCATGTTTCTCTTTTTGTCCTTGTTTTCAGCATTTTGTGGGGAGATTTCCTCTAGTTTGGCGTTGTTTCTGTTTTCCATTCTCTCCATTCTTTTCGTATTTCTTTTCTTTTTATTTATATTATCAGCCTTTCGTATGTGTGTTGTCATTGTTTTTAAGAGTATCTTATGTTGCTTTCTTTGTGTTTAGTCTTTGATCTCTTTCTGATCTTTGTTTTAAGCATTTTTGTCTGTTTCTCTTTTTTTCTCAGAATTTTCCTATTTTTATCCTTTTTGTCTTCACTTCTTTTGTTTGTTTGTCTTTGTTTTCAGCCTCAACCCCTCTAATGGGTGACCGATGCCACGCAGCCTCACCGTAGGCGGGCCGAGGTGGGCGGCAAGGTTAAACCCGAGGAATTTCCTCAGCTACACCCAATTTCCCTTCTCTAACTGGGGAGAGGGATTAGCAGCCACTAACGAGGTCACCGTCGCCCTCGGCCCCACCACGGGAGGGACTGACGTTCGCATGTCTAAAGTATCGGGCTTTAAAGTGTGAACTTGTTTTTGTCTATGTAGGACGGGTTATGGGGCTGGGGCTGTCTTAACATTCCTTGTCATCCTGCATCACAATTTAATAATCCCATGAATTCCTTTCTATATTTGCACTTCTACTCTTTTTCACACATAGTGATAGTTTTTATGGATTACCACAAGTTGCTACTCGATTATGGTTAACATAAAGAACACCATAAGTTTATCCATTCTCTTCGAAAGAAGGGATAACAATTAAAATTGCTGATTGATACGTAAATTTTTGTTTGCGTTAGAAAGTCTGGCTTATGCGATATCCTCTCGTGACTGTGAGAAGATCTTAGTTAGCTAAAACATTAGCTTTTTAACCAAACACACATATACACACACACACATATATATATATATATATATATATATATATATATATATATATATATATATATATATATATCTCAAAGTAGTGCGAGAGAATGGTGAAAATGAATCCTTTCAACTACATTGAAAGAGAAAACGGAATAATTTTTCCCTGCAGTAATATTTTTATTACCTTTTTTCGAAAAAATCCGTGCAGGGAAGCGATTCGAACCAGGCACACTTGAGGCAGCAAGCACCGCTTACATCACAGTTAAAAGTAAGCCTTTAGTGCTCTTTATTTTTTATCATTCTCTTTCTCTTTTTTTGCTCTCTTTTGGCTCACACTTCTGACGTCTCACTATTTCGTAGTTATAACATTTAGCATTATTTTATTAAACTCTCCCCCCCACCCCATTCTTAGGTGCATGCGCGCAACCCTCATTCGATTCAGCATTATGACGTCGGAGTGGGGACTTGGGACATGCCTTTTTCCTGCTAGATCCGACTTAAATTCAGTGCTACAAATTTTCTAGTCCTGTAAAGTTGACACACAAAAAAGACACACCTGGCTAGCTATTTTGGAAGGTTTTCTAGATGGGTCTCGAACCTATTACTGTACTTAATGGTATTCTTACATCTTTCAAGAACTAGTTCCTTGAAAAGATTAATTTGATCCCTTTTAACACTTAAATTTTTAGGGATATACACAATTTCCTTGAAAAGCTTCAGTTCTGAAGAACTTCCAACCTCCTAGTAAATTTGTTCGTACCACTGCCTCAAATACAAACCGTTTGTGGTTACTTGATTTTGCTAACCATACCTCTGGGGTACAGAACGTGTTTCTTACTTGGCCCCCGATTAAGGGGTGAAGCAATTATCTGCGGCATTTTCATTGATCTGATGAGTCGTCCAAAGATTTAGTTTAAGTAAGGCAATGGTTTTCAAACTTTTATCATAGTGGCACCCTAATTACTATGTAAAAGCAGCCATGACACCATAATATAATATAATTTAAGTATAAATACTTAATTACGTGGGAAAAATTGAAAATTAACCGCGATTGATATTTAACTTAATTTAACGACATAAGTCATAAAATAATGAAAATAAGTAAATCTTACCTTTAAAGGTTTGATGGGAAATTTGAGCTTGAGGAGTATGAGATAATTCTATAATATTGGTCGTATAGTTGACAAGGCAACTCTCATTTCTTCATTTGCTGTCTGCAATCTTTCTCTTTCCTAACTTCTATGCTGTACATTGCAGTGAAGCTAGTTTCAAATTATTTTCGAATGTCGGAAGATTTTCTTAGAAATGTTTAGAATACTTATTTTTTGGCAATTTCGGCATTTTAATAATGATTTCTTGGTCGCTTACTATCTACATTACAGAGCTTGACAGAGTAATATGGTTCATAAATAAAAGCACATCGTTCAGATTGTGGCTACCCCCCCATTTCCCGCATCTTTTCACTTGAGACTCCACACTCTATTAAAGATCTATGGATTACGCCCAGAAGGTTTGGCCATACTGTTCATTGGTGCTTTACAATTATATTATAAACCCCATCACCAACTTGGCCCTATTTATATTCTGTTCTACTAATACCATTATTCATTATCATCGTCCTCATTACTAGAAGAGTTACGCGACCAGTTACTAAAGTAGGAAAGTAGTTTTACACTCCTTATTCTGAGTCCATCTTATTCGCGGATCCATTGGAGCTCTCTCATACTTCCTCCAATTCATCGTCCTTGAGCAAATATTGGCGCTCAGATCTTGTTATTTTGTTGTGAAAATCAGAATAGAATTACGTTATGTTGCAGTAAACGACCAGACGTAGCATGAGGGAAATTCGAGTTGTGTATGTAGTATCAAAGTAATTATGGAAGAGAAGAACGACGAAAAACAGAGGGTTGACCGGTGTAAGGCCCTAATGCCCACAAGAATATATATATATATATATATATATATATATATATATATATATATATATATATATATATATATATATATATATATATATATATATATATATATATATATATATATATATATATATATATATATATATATATATATATATATATATATATATATATATATATATATATATATATATATATATATATATGTATATAATTCTCAATTGGCCGTAAATAAATTTTTAGTGCTGTTTCCACCCTAATTGAGCTGTTTCTGAAATTGCTCTTTTCCCATTGTGAAAAATCTATTGAAAGAAAGGGTGTGCCTACTAATGAGGTTCTTAGTGAGACAAATGTTCGTATTTTTCCATTTTTGAGTTGGGTTAATTCGAAAATCAAAATATAATTCTTAGTGCCATTGTGGCAGTGAGATACTGCCACCTCAAATACAATAATTCTATATGGAAAATTGGCCGCCTCACATCACCATTTATGCTAATGGGAATGAACAAAGTATGGGGCGAATGGCAAGTTTTGTCTTTAATGACAAAAATGGTTGGGATGACCAAGGTAATTTTAATGGCGTTGATGCGCACCAACACAAAATTATGTGAAGCAGTGATGATGGTATTTTTGATTAGGATGAAGACAATTATGACCATTTGTTGTTTATTATGTTGTTGTTGTGCATGATTACTAAATGAATGATTAATGTGTGTTCATACCAGTAAGTCCCTAATCTGGGCCTTTGTTTGCATTTGCTCCCTACGTACTTTTTTCCTTATGAATTAAGTCTTAGCGTTATTCCCCATCACTCCCAAATTTGCGCCTTAATTCCCTACTAAGTTCTACTCCTCTCCCCCTAAATGCATAATTCAAGTTCCGAGCAAAGAACTCACTCTGAGTCAGAACAACTCGGGTCTCAGAACCGCGCGACTTCTGAGAACTCAAATCATGACTTCCGTGGAAAAGGGCACCCATGGCAACAGCCCGGGAAAGCTTTGTTTCTTAGTTACTCGGGCGTCGTGGTCACCTTGAATATCTCAACCCTTCCAAAAAAAAGGTGATTCCTTTATTTACCCACTACTCCTTGGGTTAGGTAGCTTATTATAATGGTGCTCTTAACCCTTGGGAAGGGAGGGCTGGTTTCAAAATCAGTATTAAATTTAAAATGGAAAAGGAATCAATCGAGTTACTGTCTTTAGTATTATTGGACACGATGGCATGAAAGGAATGGGGGAGAGCAAGCGTGGAAGGAGTGCAAATGAGCGAGTGATGTTGGATGTGTTAGGTTTAGAACTTTGCGGCGTTGCTTACTTTTATGACTCGCTATGTACTTATATGTTAGGATTTTGTTAATTTCAAGTTTGTGAATGAATAATTTCTAGCCCGTAGCCAGGGTCAAACTTTTAACGAGGCAGCTAATTGGAAAGTACGTCTAAAGCTTAGGTATGTCGTTAAATTTAGGTGTTGTCATGCCCTCAATTAGACTAGACTAGGCAAAAACGAAACCGAAACTATGCCATCCAGTTTTTAATTAAAAAAACCCTGTACAAAAAAACACTACAGAATAAAAAATTGTAAATTTAATAGCTATATGATTTAAAAAAATATGAACCAGGAAAATTAACGGAGGCAAGTGCCTCATTTACTTCAATGTAGCTACGGTTTAGAATTTTCCTTTGTTTTCTTATGCAACCCTTAGATGTTTTATGTTTAATTATGCATGCAACATAAAAGGTTAGTACAGTTTAAAATCGTTAACATAAATATCAGAGAAAAGTGCCCTTCGGGATGTTCGGTTAATATGATCGACCGCTTAATAGGAGCGAAACCCGCGGTTCAGACGTGATTGAATTAAACGGAATATATTGTATACGATTGTTTCTGCGAACGAAAGGAAAACAGATTGAGATGAAGGTAGAGTTATGTGAAAGGATGTTTAAAAGATAAGGAGATGCCCTGGCAACAAGTATCGTTTAGGATAGGTGTGCATGGAGGGGGTTGCGATGGGATGGGGTGCTAGGGGGCTTTATCCCAGGTATGAAACCTGACTGGACTAGATGCTATCATACATAGCAATCCTTCGTTATCAAAGGCTAATTTAGCAATTAAAAAAATGATGGGTAGCTTTGTGTATGTTAAGACATAAAGTGTATCTGGGATGGGAGAGGGTGTATTTCGTGTTAATAACGATCACATCAAATTTGCTATTTGTGTTTTTATTGTGTAATTGATCCGCTTTATTGAAATGTGTCATTCGAAAGCAAAATTTGCTTGCAATAATAATAATAATAATAATAATAATAATAATGATATAATAATAAATATAATAAAATAAAGCTAATAGGTTCGTAGTGAAACTGGTGAAATTATGGGAAGTGAAGATAGAAAAGAATCTACGAAGACTGACAAAAAGAGGCGACTACTTGGTCCGCAAGGGAAGGAGCGCTACTCTCCTAAAGATATCCTTTTCTTCAAGATTTAGAAGTGTTTTTTTTTAAAAGACAAGTGGTAATATATATATATATATATATATATATATATATATATATATATATATATATATATATATATGGGGGAGGAGGGGGGGATAGATGCGTGTATGTGGTTAAGGACCTTTTGGGTCATCAAGAAAGATAAATTCGATGGCGGAGCCGCAGGCCAAAAGCACTGGAGCGACAACACACTGAGATATGCACTTGACAGTCAGTCCCTTCCTGGAAACCCCCAAGGTTGTTTGGGCCTGAGAGACAGGTAGAAAAATGGCAGTGCAGTGTAGGGCACTAAAAGACCAGTAACCCTTTATTGTCATTATTATCTTTGTCGAACAAGGAACTAACCTTCTGGAAAACTGAAACGACAACTATCGTAAAGGCATCAGGGATTTTACTACCGATATTCACTCGTTTTTGAGGGCATTTAAGCTCAGTGGGGACCTAAAGTTTAATGTGCCCCCCCTTCCCCCCAAGGGTATCTACAGCGTATAGCAGCAGTCGTGAAATGAGCCGAATCGGCACTCCATCCGGCGACAAACCACCTCCGATGTCGCTTAACTTCTCTGTAATTGGAAACGGTGCTTCTAAACTTATATAGGTACAAGGTGATCCAGAAAAATGGGACCTATAAGTAAAAGCCACATATTATTAACATTTCCTATCTTTCATAAAAACTAAATATTATTCATAAGAGGAGAATTATAAGTTTATCAAAATATTTGTTGTTATATGACTCTTTTTAAATGCGCTCCATTAGTTTCCAAGCATTCCATTGATCTCGCAGGGAAATTCTGCATCGCTTTATCAAGAGCGTTGGCGGTGCTATGGCCTGTGTCTTATTAGTGATCGCGGCCCCCCAGTTTGTTTCGAAGGCATCGTCTATACGAGTCTATTAATTTGAAACTATCATCTTGTAACTGATGGGTTTATCAAGGAACCATCTATTAATTCACCACATTGAACAGTTTAGCTGAGGGTGATTGTTTCATTTTGGTCGATGCGCGCAGGAAGCATCTGTGGCTACTTCTTACTATTAAATTAAATCTAACTAACTAACTAACTATATATATATATATATATATATATATATATATATATATATATATATATATATATATATATATATATATATATAGAGAGAGAGAGAGAGAGAGAGAGAGAGAGAGAGAGAGAGAGAGAGAGACAGACAGACAGACAGAGCGATAGAGAGAGAAAGAGAGATAGAGAGAGAGAGTGAAAGAGAGAGGTGCTCTTATAATACATGATCTACCAACTTTTTTGAACTACACTTCACTTCTATCGTGGTTACATTGAGATAATAATGATAGGTAAATTTATGAGCAAATCACGCACCTGAGAGTTAGTTGAACGCCTCATTTAGTTCCTTCTAATCGTGTTTATGGTTTGGGCACATCAATAGCCCATAGAAGACGGCAAATTTAAGGAGTCATTTTCGCCATTGCATGCTTTATGACTTTCGCAGAGGCAGCAATGCATCAAATGCAATGAAAAACATTTGCACTGTTTATCCTGAATGTATAAGTCTTCGAAAATACCAGTCATGGTTTTCGAAATTTAGAGAAGGCAATTTTGATCTTTCTGATGTGGATCGATCAGGAAGAACCACTCTTCTGGATGACGAACTTTAGAAAGCTGTAGTTGAAAAAGATCCTCATTAATCCATCAAAGAATTATCCCAGAGACTTAATACACTTTAATCCACTGTTCAAGATCATCTTACAAAACTTGAAATGGTGTATTGAGAGGCTTATTTGAGTACCACTTGAACTGTCAACAAGGAGTAACAAGAAGGAAAGAAGGTACCCTAGGAGACCTTATGGTCCATTCAAAGAGGGTACCTTTGGACTAGCAATCGAGCGGGCACAAGGCTGCTCAATTGTTTTGCGTCCCTAAACGGCCACTTTTCAAGACTTTGTCTAGTCTTGACTTGAACTGGTCAACAGATTCACTGTTGACAACTTCCACTGGAAGTCCGTTCCACATACCGCAGATACTGTAGGTGAAAATATTTCCACACAGATTGCGGTTGTAACGCTTCAGTTCAAGTTTGAAGCCGTGATTGCGCGTTCTGTTCTCACTCAGTGTGAACATATCCCGGTAGTCAACATTGTCGAACCCTCGAAGTATTTTAAAAACTTCGATGAGCTGACCACGCAGTCTACGGGTTTCCAGCGAGAACAGATCTAATTCCCTTAGTCTATCCTCATAACTTTTATGTCGGATAGAGGGAATCAGCTTGGTTGCCCTGGCTTGTACGCGTTCCAATCTCGCGATGTCCTTTCGCAATGAAGGACTCCAAAATATTACGGCATACTCCAGGTGCGGTCGGACAAACGAGTTGTACAGGCACAGTACAATCTCCTGGTTCCGATAACCAAACTGGCGCTTAATATAGCTAAGCATCCTTTGGGCCTTTTTCTCCGCCTCAATGCACTGTTTCGAGAACTTGAGGCACTAGTAATTGTTACACCCAAGTCCTTCTCAGTGTCGGTGGATTCAATAGCAGTGCCCTTAAGGATATACAGAGATTGGGGGTTTCTGTGGCCGATATGCATCACTTTGCATTTCCCCACGTTAAAAGGCATTTGCCACGTGTCCGACCACTCCCCAATCTTCTCAAGATCTTCCTGCAGGCGGGCAGTATTTCCATCCTTTGCAACGTTCATACCAAGCTTGGTATCGTCGGCAAATTTGGAAATCTTGGCAACCATGTCACCGTCCATGTCGTTGACGTAGATGATGAATAGTAGTGGTCCCAGGAAAGAACCTTGAGGCACCTCGCTAGTAACGGGCACCCACTCAGAAGCCTGTCCATTCACCACCACCCGTTGCCGTCTGCCACTTAGCCAGTTCTCGATCCAGCCGGCTACTTTTCCGTCTATGCCCAGCGCTCGCACTTTCCGGAGAGGCGGCGGTGTGATACCTTATCAAAGGCTTTCTGAAAGTCTAAGTACACCACATCCACCGCCTTGTCCCGATCGTGCTCACTGAAGACGTAGTGGAAGAATTCCACAGGGTTCGTCAGGCATGACCGTTGCCTTCGGAAGCCGTGCTGAAAACTCCTCAGTAGCAGGTTTGACTCTAAATACGACGTCATTTTGTCCACCATCATGCTTTCCATGAGTTTACCGACTATCGAAGTCAGACTGATAGGTCGGTAGTTTGACGGTTGGCTACGGTCTCCTTTCTTGAAGATAAGAGTCACTTCCGCTTCACGTCAGTCTCTAGGAACGCATTCGGTCCGGATTGACATGTTGAAGATTGCGCTCAGGTGTCGTGACACTTGATCGCGCACTTCTTTCAACACTTTAGGTAGAAACCCATCCGGGCCAGGTGACTTATTCGTCATTAGGTCACTGATCTTCTTTTTTATTTTCCCTTCGGTGAAGTCCATATCCTCCAGCTTTTTCCTCTAGGAGGAATCCATTGGCTGGGGGATGGGACCACACTCTTCAGTAAACACTGACGAGAAGTAGTCGTTGAGGAGGTTAGCATTTTCTGCATCTGAATGCTTTAATGCCCCCTCCTCATTTCTCAAAGGACCATTCGTTCGACGGATTGGTTTACGGCTGTTCACATATCCAAAGATCTCCTTGGGATTCTCTTTACAGAGTCTCGCCACTCGGAGTTCCTCAGACCGCAATAGTCTGCTTTTAAGGAATAAAAATACGCCTTTTCTCCATGAAATTGTTAGTGAAGATGAAAAATGGATTTTCTTTAACACCAATAAACGAAAGAAACAATGGCTGTTCTAGAATGAAACCCCAGTGTCAATATCAAAACCAGGACTACACCAAAGGAAGGTAATGTTGTGTGTTTTGTGGACAAATAAAGGTGTAGTTTACTTTGAGATATTGGAACAAGAAAAAACTGTTATGCAAAGCTTTAATTTAGCAACTCGATCGTCTCAATAATGGATTATCGAGTAGAAAAATGTCCTGATCTACTGAAGAGAAAAAGAGTCATTCTGCAACACGGTAACGCGAGACAAACTCAGAAAGAAAAATAAAGTCCTTAGGTTGGGAAGTTCATCCTCATCTTCTATACTTGCCAGACTTTGGTCTATCTTTTTTTCATTTATTCATATCTTTACAGCATTTAATCAGTGGAAAAAGATTCACTAGTAAACAAGAAGTTGAAACAGCATTTAATTCCTTTATTGCTTCTAAAGACCCATAAACTTTTGACAGAAGAATAAAAAATCTCCACACAAAATGAAAAAAGGTTATATCTAACGATGAGAATAATTTATTGGGCAATAAATTTGTTCCAATAGTGTTTTTATTAATTATTTTTCATAATCCAAAAACGACATTACTTTCTGGTATCCCTAATAATATAAACTCTTTTTACGCGTTAAAGAAAGTAAAAAATTGATGGGGTACGAAACTTATGCCATCGAGCGCTCTTCGCGACGAAAGAGATGGTGTATCAGCTTTCCTTATCTCGTACGGGTTACTAAATAGCAATACAACACACACACACACACACACATATATATATATATATATATATATATATATATATATATATATATATATATATATATATATATATATATATATATGTATATATATATATATATATATATATATATATATATATATATATATATATATATATATATATATATATATATATATATATATATATATATATATCAGGCAATGGCTTCGCCACTCCCCCCTTTGCACTTTGCTACTAAGATTAAAATTTTTAAATTTAATAAAAAGCAGTTATAGAAGATATATAAAAATAAATTTTCTGAACTTCACCATTTTGGTTTTGATATTATAAAAAAATATTAGAAATAACTTTGATAAAAAACATAAGTCATAACCAAACTAAGATGAAATTATTATTCAAATACTAAAAAAACCCCTTCTTAAATTATAGTTAGTGATATATATATATATATATATATATATATATATATATATATATATATATATATATATATATATATATATATATATATATATATATATATATATATATATATATATATTGAAAGGGACTGCTCCTAGTGAGGCGCGCAATTTAATCCGGAGTAAGAATCCAATAGCAAAGAGAATGACAGTATTCATTCTTAATTTCTTCTGCCTACGTTTCGAGCAAAGACAAGCTCATCTTCTTGTCTGATAAATTGAACAAAATTAGCTTTAAATAACAAAACAATTAACATTAAGATTAATTAGGACTGGAAGGTACAATTATATATGAATATACATGTATATACATATTGATTGAGAAATTGTGAGCATAGGGGGAGGAGGGGGGCACAAATTTATGAGCAGCTAAGTGCCCAAAATTTATAATTTTAATTTTTTAACAAATTGAAATCTTCCCGGTCACACAAGTTGTAGAAACACGACTAAAGCAATGGAGAGCAAGAAACAATGAAGAAGGGTGACGTATAATAATTGGCTGGTTATTATAAGACACGGAGAGGAAAGGCGGATACATCATTGTTGAGAGAAGGTCTAAGGGTCTTAATATGAATGGATTCAATTATTCGTAGGCTTATTATATCATCATTGGAAGAATCTATAATTTTAAAATCATTAATGGTGGCATCGGTTTTGCAAATTATAATATGATCCTGAACGGGGGAGCATTCCTTGCGGGTAAGGGGGTTGCCTGTTCTGCTACTTATGCCAAGGTGAGAGCAAGCACAAGCGTGTAACGAGCGCAGTGTACTACCGACATAATTGCCTCTGCGACACCGAGGAAATGTAAATAAATATTATACTACACCACTGCGCAGGCTACACGGGAGCAAGTCCTTGACATTAAATAGTGAACCTATTGCTATATATATATATATATATATATATATATATATATATATATATATATATATATATATATATATATATATATATATATATATATATATATATCAACTAGACTGTGCATTTCTCGAAATATGCCACAATGAACCCGAAGATGAGCAGACAGCTCGAAACGTTGTTTATCCCCAATAAATGAAGATGAATTTTTCCGCATTCTATGTACTCTCATTCCTGATGAAATTAAAGATTCGTCTGGCTAGCAGCAACCACATCGATTTTATATATATATATATATATATATATATATATATATATGCAAAAAGTGAAAAATGAAAGGCAGATTTTAAGTTCGAAAGTACTTGGAATCCACCTTTTATTTTCCTGTGAGATTTTTTGCATTTATTGCTCTACTTACGCGCTAATTTGTGAGCTTCTCATATCCATATATATATATATATATATATATATATATATATATATATATATATATATATATATATATATATATATATGAAACCTAATGAAATTGCCGAGAATGTATAAGTGAAATAGCGAACGCATCGTGAAGTCAATGAAGGAACTGCCAACGGTACAACTTGAGAAGTAACTCGATCGATACGAGTCATTCCTCTAGGGTTGGGAACTTGTGCCGGGACACCTAATCCACGGGCATGATCTCGGGTAGACACGCACACACATGCACGTACACATACACCTTGCGGGGACAGTTATCATTGGAGACAGCGAGCAAGGCCACGCGACATTGGTTTCCATGTCACATCATGGCTTTCGGCCAGTATCCCCCTCCCCTCCCCTCCACGACAGCACACACCCATACATAGACATCCTTCAGTTCTAGGTAACGCTAAAGAAAGCTGAAACTTCCTGTCGAAACTGGACTCGGGGCTCCGAACTCCTATAATGAAAAGTGAAGGAGTGATTTCTTTCACAGCCCCCCCCCCAAAAAAAAAAGCTCGGAAGAAAACATAGTGTAGTTAGATTAAATGTGCGAAAGTTGTATAACCCTAATGAACTACTTAGAACGGTAGAGACTGTGAAGACACCTAACTCCCTCGCCACGATGGTGGATTTCCTTTGTGTTCGGGGGATATTGTAAAGATGTAATTTTAAACAGAAGTTTGGTATTATTAAGTTAATATCATTATTATACTAATATTATTATAGCAGCGAAGCGCAAAGGCTTGTGATTGGAATCATCAGAAACAGTGATTTTAAGGACGTAATTTGGCATTATTTTAATATGTACTCTAATATACATTAAACACCTCAATTCATTTTAAATACCTCAATCCATTTTACAAACCTAAGTTAATTTTAAATACCCCAATCCATTTTAAATCTCCAGTTTATTTTAAATTCCTAAATGTATTTTAAATACCTCAATTCATTTTAAATAGCCCAATCGATTATAAATACCACAATTCATTTTAAAACTTCAATCCATTTCAAGTTCCCTTAATGCATTTTAAATACCTCAATCAATTTTAAAAACTTAAACTCATTTTAAATATCCCAATCCATTTTAAATCTCCCAATTAATTTTAAATTCTTAAAAGTATTTTAAGTACCTCAATTCATTTTATATACACCAATCCATTATAAATAACACAATTTATTTTAAAACCTCAATCCATTTCAAATACCTCAATGCATTTTAAATACCCTAATCCATTTTAAATCCCCCAATTCATTTTAAATTCCTAAATGTATTTTGAATACATTAATTCACTTTAAATACCCCCAATCCATTATAAATACCACAATTCATTTTAAAACCTCAATACATTTCAAATACCTCAATGCATTTTAAATACCTTATTCCATTTTAATGGTCCCATCCATTTTAAATACCTCAATCCATTTTGAATACTTCATTCAATTTTAAAAACGTCAATCCATTTTAAATACCTAAATGCATTTTGAATTCCTCATTCCATTTTAAATACTTCAATCCATTTTAAATACCCTAATCCAATTTAAATACCTCAATGTAATTTTAATACCTTAATTAATTTTAAATACCCCAATCCATTTCAAAAATAATTTATTTAAAAACTCAATCCATTTTATATATCTCAATCCATTTTAATTACCCCAATCCATTTTAAATACCTCAATGCACTTTAGATACTTCATTTTTTTTTAAATACTTCAATCCATTTTAAATATCCCAATCCATTTTAAATACCCAATCCATTTTAAATACCTAAATCTATTTTAAATACCTTAATCTATTTTAAGAACCTCAATCAATTTGAGATACCTAAATGCTTTTTAAATTTCTCAATCCATATTAATTACATCAATGTATTTTAAATAATGAAACAATGGTATTAATAGGAAAAATAAATCATTACATTTCTTTTTTTTGATAAATCGTAGGTTAATGAGTCTTTAAGTCATTAATTTTTCATTTGATAATAAAATATGCCTCACTTTAATTACTTTTTAAATGCAAAGAAATCAAACCCAAAGGAAAATTTCAGCGATGTAAAAGTGTGTAATTTAAGCTTATTTTTGTAATTTAGCGCATTTGTATTTGAATAGTTGCCTTTTTGGCTGCTCCATCCCTGTGGATTGTAATGCCCGTTCCGTGTTATCAGGTTATCCTTCAGACATTTCTGTCATCAGTGCCTCCACTAAGCCGTCTCGAGGACGACTCTCTCTTACTTCTATGTTCTCCAAACTTCTTCAACATTCCACCACCATCCCCACCTTCTCCTCCCTTATACTTCCCGCTTCTTCTTTTTAACTAGTAAACTAGTCAAGGAAGTCAATTTTTCTGTGGTCAAAACTGGAATTTCTAAGTATTTTGTTCTAAACATGTTTAATGCATCTCTCGTAGGATCTTTTTAAGGACCCCACAAGGGGCGGGGGACTCATTTAGAATACACGTGGCACCCGCAGGAAAGGCCCTACCAGCCTCATTTACTCTAAGGGAGTGGAGGTAGGAGGGGTATAAATACCCCTCCTACCATTGAAACCTGGCAGAACGGCACATCCTTCAGGCATCAGTGCTCGCGGTTTCGCGCCCTCTCGGCCCCAATGCATTCGAGAGGACTTGCGACTCTATATATTACACTATCTTTACTTCCTCTATCTTCACTTCCCTATATATTCAATTCCTCTATCTTCACCTCCCTAAATATTCAATTCCTCTATCTTTTCTCCATCTATCTTAGTTTCCTCTATCTCCACTTCCTATATCTTCATTTTCCTCTATCTTCACTTCCTCTTTCTCAATTCATCTATCTTCAATTCCTCTATCTTTGCTTACTCTATTTTAATTCCTCTATCTTCAGTTCTTCTATCTTTAATTCTTCTATCTTCACTTCCTCTATCTTCACTTCCTCTTTATTCACTTCCTCTATTTTCACTTTCTATATCTTTAGCTTGATTCGGCCTTCTTGCTATTACGTTTTAAATTCGAGAAAAAACTCCGACACGTATCATCTAAAGAACCCATTCGCACATCCATGGTGTGTACACAATATCTCCAAGGTTGCACACGAATAAAAATAGACTTCCTTACATATTCGAACCCGTGTACGAACGCACACGCGCACACGTGACCCGGCTCCCCGTGTATTTCCAGGAGAATATGACAGGACTGGGACATGTCCCCGACAGGAAGAATTTCCGTTCTAGGGGGGGGGGGGAGCACCGTATTGACCTCCGCACTCGTGAGGAAGGGAGATATGTTCGTATTTTTTATTCCCTTAAGGCATTTTGGTTTTTATTTTCAAAGACGATCCGCACTGTTCGATACTTAACTCAGTGTGGGAAACGAACCCCAAAAGCTTGAGGGAGTGAATTGACAGGGAAAGAGTCAGGGGGTGAAGGGGGTGGGCGAAGACCACAGGGGCCTTTATTGCCGGAGCCGATGGGGACTTTCAGAGACGGGGCGGTTTTTTTCTTCATTCCTTGTCTATTTCTTCTTTCTTTATTCTTTTTATGCTTTTCTGTGCATTTGGAATTTTAATCTCTCATTTAATTTTTCTCTTCCTTTTGTATTTTCCATTTTTTTTATACTTATTATTTCTACTTACATTCTTTTTTGTTTTTTTTCTGTTTATTATTAATTTATATTTTCTTAACTTATATTTACTTATTATTTCTACTTACATTCTTTTTTGCTTTTTTTCTGTTTATTATTAATTTATATTTTCCTTAATTCCCCTTTCTCTTCTCTTAGGTTTTTGTTGTTTTTTTCCTTCTTTTTTATTTCACATATTTCTTTGTTTTTATTCCCTCTTTTTCTTGTTTCCTTAAATCCCCACAGGACGAACCTTATTTGCCAAGATTATTTTCCGGAGAGTTGCGCGCCTTTACCATTGCTTCAAGTACTACACTCTTTTTTCGAGTTGAGCTTTGCTTCTCTCCCAATTTTTCACTTTCCCTAACTACATCTTTTCTTCCTTTAACTTCAAACTCATCCTATAGAAAATGGCTATGTTTTTTCTATAAATAAATAAATAGTTAATTAAATAAATAGATATATAAATCAATGGGTAAATGGATGATTCAATGAAAAACTAAATGAATGATTGAATTAATGAATGAGGAGTTAATAAATAAATGAATAATAGATAAATAAATAAGCAGTTAATTGAATAAATAGACAAATAAATCAATGGGTAAATAAATGGATTATTCAATGAACCACTAAATGAATGATTGGATTAATGAATGAATAGATGAATGGAGAGATAATAAATAAATTAATAACCGGAAAGGGAGGGGGGGGGGTAATTTTAAGGTCTGATAAAGGTTGGCTCGGTGCGTCCTTCGCGACTCCAGCCTCGATGACAGAACGCTCTCGAAGGACGGTCCGTAGAACCTTGATTAAAGAGCCGGCGTCGGTGAGCCGCAATTTCCCACCGCCTAGCAATCAGCCTTAAGTAATTGATTGTTGTTGTTTTTTGTTCGCATTTCTTGTTTTTTATGCGTTGTTTACGCCTGTTTCTGTTTTCGCTCTCAAGGAGGCTGTTTCTCTATGTTTAAGGTCTGTATATAGTTTGTTTCTTTTCCACCACGCGGTTATTATTATTAGTAGTCTTAATAGTACTAGTAGTAGTCTTAATAATAATAATAGTTAAAATGAATTGCGAGCATTCCCGAGAGGCGTTGTGTAGGGAAAGTAAACATGGGCTGTGCATTAGTCTGATTGAACTATGCAACTCTCCTAACCGCCCCATTTTTACAAGAAAGTCAGGTCTCTAGTTGGGGAAAGGAGGGCGAATAAATCTAATTGAATCTAACCCGGTGATGGGATCAGAAGGTCTGTGCAGGATGGTTCTGAAAGTCGTGTCACCCCTCTACCGATCAGTAATAAGAACAATGGAGGAACAAAGTAATGATATCAAACACATTTGCCTGGCTTTAGTGTATTCACTTTCATTGACACTGTCATACATCGATGTCTTTATTGTTGCCAGAAGGCGCACGATCTGGTGCCCATACACTTGCAATCAGCCTCTCTTCCAAACTGTAGGAGCTCGTGTCAGCCATCTGAAAGAGAAAATTAAAACAATATTTACAGGAGGGTGACAAGACTTTTGGACCATCTGTACAATTGTTCTTACCTGTTAAATAACTTAATCCATCAACCTGCTAATAGACCTCCTATAACCTGCTGTTATGCCATGCTGGTACACCCTAATGGGTAAAGATGCTGATAAAACTCTCATAACCTATTCTTATATCCTGCTGGCACAAGCTAATGACAGATCTTGTTGATCGAAACCATATAACATGCTTTTTTTACCCTGCTGGCACCACCCAATGGTACACCCTTCTGATAAAACTCATATAACTAGACCTGTTGTTATATCCTGCTCGTACATCCGAATGGTACAACCTTCTGATAAAAATCCTATAGCCTCCTTGTATATACTCTGCTGGTACAACTTAATGGCATAGTCTACCTAGCTAACTCTTATAACCTGCCCTTTTACCCCCCTGGCACAACCTAATGGCACAACCTTCTGATAAAACTCCTATAATCAGAGCTGTTGTTATACTCTTCTTATATCCGAATGGTACAACCTGCTGATAAAAATATAACCTGCTGTTACACTTTAAAACCTGCTGATTAAACATGTATAACCTGCTGTTGTAGCTGTGAGGAAAATGGCCGTTAATTTCCACCAGACTTCCTCCTGAGCAAACCCGCAATAATCACCTGCCATAGTAGACTCTTGTAAACATTAACTAGCCTTGATAATAGATTCGCTGTCCTCCCCATATACCAAAAGGCATTTATAAGGCATCCTATGGGATTAATGAGGTGTCATATGGCGGCAGTAACGGATGCAATACTAATAATAAAGGGGGTACAACTGCGTATCTACGAGTATAAGAAAAATGCGAAAAGTAATGAAGGCATCTTTGCGAGTACGTCTATGAAAAGAGGTCTCCTATCAATGCAGTGAAGTTAAGAGATGTGAATGTGTGTAGAAGGTACAATGGTGATGAATTCTCCTCATCCCACTGATTGGACCTGATAGCAAGAATAAAGTTTCATGGTAGAGGTGTAAAACTATTTTATTGATGGTGGAAAAAGCAATCAATGAAGCAGAAGTTCACGCGAAAATAATAAAAGAATTAACTGAGATAATACATTTTCCACATTTTCTCGCCTTTATCCTATTTATCTTTATTCCTCTTTATATTTTTGTATATCGTACCTAACAATACACCCCTTTCCACACTCTATCAAATACTACACTCCATTGGGACAATTTCCTCTCTACGTTCAGGAAATAAAGTGTTGAAGACCATAGGGCGAAAGTTGGTTTACCACAGCCGTTATCTAGCTCGTTATTTATTTTCTCCAAGGGCACGTGCGCTTCAAGGGCACGTGCGCTTCAAGGGCACGCTGCAAGGACACTTACACGTCACGTGGTACATCAAGGCTTCGAACCCGTGACTGGACAAGAAACTCCCTTTAAAACCTCTTAGCAAATAAGTAAATATGAATTGCAAATCTTGAGGTGGCCATTGATAAGAATGCGCTCTGGTCCGTAGTTCCGGGCTACTCGATATGCTGCGAGAAGCCCTTGAATGAATGGTCTCTATTAAAGGGAAAATTCAGGCTCGTGTCCGGCGTTTTGTTCTTCCCTTTTGGTCATCATTTCGGATGTGCCATTTTTATCGGCCAATTTAGCCTCATCATCGTGATCTGACATATAGGTACTCCACTAGAATCTGCCATTTTGCTTCTTCATTCGTGTCTGGAATTTGGATTTGCCATTTAGATAAGCCATTTAATCTGTCTTTGGGTTCGCATTTGGGTCTACACTTTTGGGCCCGCCATTTGGCTTCACTATTTAGGTTTATATAATTTTGCTCCGTCATTTACTCAGTCATTTGGATTTGATATTTTTGTTTGCCCTTTTAGGTTCGCCATTTTGGGAATTGCCATTTAATTTTCCTTTGGGATCCACCATTTACTCTTCCATTTGTATGTCATTTATCTTTCTTTTGGGATCAACCATCTAGTCTGCTATTTTTCACCCAAATTCTGATCTACCTTTGGGGTCTTCTAGTGGTACTGTAATGGAGTGCTAACAGTAAAAGAAGCGGTAATGTGTGGCACTCACATATTCAAGTGGTGTAAAGAAAAGATTATTAAAGAGGAGTGAGTGCAAACGTGGATCAACAGGCCGACTCCCGCATGTCTCCCCATCGAAAAACGTGAGCAAAAGTGACTCTCCCTCGCAATTCCCTGCGCCCAAGTAGTCTCCTCTTTGCACCTATGCACAGTTGGCGCCACTTCTACCTTTCAAACTCTCTTCATAAGAAATGCATGAAATCTCATTTCTGGCAACGATGTAAAAAGAAGGCGGTGCTGTTCTTATATCTAAGTCATTTTCACCAATCAATGTTGAGTAGGAGGAGTTTATCGGAATATATGTTGTTGTTGTTGTTGTTGTTGTTTTTGCGGGCGTTTTATGAGGCCCATTTTCAGTATTCCTTTAGAAGCAACAACCAACGAGGGCATGAATTTGTCAGCAGAGGTGTAGGGTGTACCTATTGGCGAAGTTAGGGAAAGTTTAATTATCTTCGAACATATGAAGTGAATACAAACGAGAGATTCAGTGCGCCCACTGGTAAAGTTAGGGAAAGTGAAATGTGTGGAGGATACCTTAAAAGGAGCCGACATGCAGTACTCAGGAGCGGGCGGGCGCACAACTCGCCCGGATATACAAAACTTTCAGAATAAAGGATGACAGATAATCAGGTGGTAGCTAACATCTTAAGGATTAAATGTTCCCCCGACACCAACCCATCAGTGATATCTGACAAGAAGTTAGTCAAGCTCCAGAGAGTTGTGCTTCAACGAGGCTCTGAGCGCCGAGTAGTCCCCTCTAATATACTAATCGCGCTCTCTAACTCTCATATAATTTCAGTTTCCCTAATTTAAACACTTTGAGATCCTCTCATCACCAACCTCTAGCAAAGATGCCCTCGTTTGCTATCGCTGGAAGGCCCCATGGTCCGGATGACCCAGGACTTTTCCTCTAATCACGTTTCTCCGAACATCTGGCCCCCTAAATTCCAGGACTCCAACCCCCTGAGGCATGGTTGCGAGAGAGAGAGAGAGAGAGAGAGAGAGAGAGAGAGAGAGAGGGAGAAGAGAGAAAAAAGAGAGAGAGAGAGAGTGAGAGAGAGAGAGGGAGGAGAGAGAGAAAGAGAGAGAGAGAGAGAGATAGAGAGAGAGACCAAGAAGTAATACGTGCGCCACCAAGGTGGAGCTTAGGTCCAAGATCATCACAGTTTTCACTCAGTGAAACAGGGGGACCTTTGAGAAGGCCTGCAGTAGGCACCAACTCAGCCTGAAGGCCTTGGTTGAGGCCGACGGCGATTTCATTGAATAAAATAGGACAATCCATCCTCCAAGTCCTCGACAGGTAACTTTGGCAATATATTTGTATAAATGAACTGGGTTATTTTTCTTTTATATTGAAGTTAGGTGACAAATACTCACCGCACCATATATAT
Organism: Ceratothoa steindachneri; assembly: GCA_963969495.1. Lineage (NCBI taxonomy): Eukaryota > Metazoa > Arthropoda > Malacostraca > Isopoda > Cymothoidae > Ceratothoa > Ceratothoa steindachneri. The sequence continues at coordinate 58,043,158 of OZ018330.1, forward strand.
ATATATATATATATATATATATATATATATATATATATATATATATATATATATATATCAACCATCATTTCAGGAATTTACCTCCCACTGTTGAGAGAAACCCTTTGTCATCTTTTAGAATTATTCTCAGTCTTTGATTCCAATTTTTTGTGATCAGCTATGAGTACAATAGTATCTGCAAATCTCAGGTGATTGTGGTAATCCCTATCAATCTTTATTTTTTTTTTTGGGGGGGGGGCAGTTTAGCCTCCTGAAATTTCTTCTCGACAGGACGTGAATACTTTCGGAGAGATATTATCTTCTTGTTTTGCTCCTTTCTGTAATTGAAAAATGTTTGACTCCTTATGCAATCTAATGTAGGATCTATAATTTTGGTATATATGATATTTATGTATGTAGACCGGATCTATACCTTCATTCTTTAAAGCTTTTATCACTAGTTGTGTTTCAACTGAATCAAATTCTTTTTGGTAGTCTACAAATACCGATTACAGAGGTATATTGCACTCTAAAGATTTCTAGATGAGTTGGTTGAGAATATGTATGTGGTTAATCATTAAGTAGCCTTTTCTAAGGCCAGCTTTTTTTCTCTCAGCTATTGGTCATCTAGCCGGTTTATTAGTCTGTGAGTAATGGCCTTGTGAAGAGTTTATAGACACACGCGAGAAGGCTGATTGGTGTGTAGTTTGTATTGTTTGTTTGATCACCTTTTTTGTGTAGAAGGATTATTATGGCATTGTGAAAGTCCTCTGAAATCTTGCCTTGTTTTATTTAGACGTTGAGAGAAGAGGCAAGCTAGTTTGTCCACAATCTTCCAGAATCTTTCATCATGTCCGAAGTGATATTGTTCTGACCTGGTGCTTTGTGGCTCTTCATTTGATTGATTGCAATTTTATTTTGTGACTGTAGAACGGTTGGGACATTATTAGGTGTTGTTGCTTAGTTTTGGTTTTAGATGGTGTTGTTGCTTGATTTCAACTTTTCATATTACTCCTTAGTTATTTTAAATATTCTTTCTCGATCTTTGATAGTTGTACCATCTTTATCTTTTATAGCTACTATGTGAGATTTTCCTTTTGAAATCTCCTTTTAGCCATTTTATACCTTTTTTCTTCTTTGATGGTGACTTCAACACTAGTTTTATTATATTTTATGTTGTCATCTCTCGCTTTCTTTTTAATTCATTTGTTTAGTTCTATTGATCTGATTTGTTGGTTGTTGTTTGTTGTTTTAAGGTGTATAATAATAATAGCAATAACGATCGTTTGCAGGTTCGAAACCAACATATATCAGTATCCGCAACTTTTCCAACACCATCTAAGGGGGAAGAGCGCTACTAAATGGGCTCTATATAATCCTTAGTTACCAACCTTTATAAATTTAGTTGCTCTACATTAAGTGGACTAGTCCGTTTTCGAACGAAAATACCCCCTTGCACGTTAAGGGAAGTTGAGCTACACTGGGCATCGCAAGTATTTGGATGGGAGTCATATTTGGGCATGGAGTTTGTCAATGAGATAGGCATTAGACTGTGTGAAGAAGTTTAGAAAACACATCGAAACATTAGATTCGTCGTCATGGAAGAATCTCTCGTACTCATTTTCAACATTTCAGCATCATCTTACGTAACCAATACTTATAAAACTTAAATTTAACCCACAATACTTTCATTCATTCATATTCTCACTGCACTTTATCAGGCACTCGTAAACGCGGCTTCATTTAGCGCTACTCTTTTGAGGGCTTCATTGCGCAAACCTGTTTTCGCGGGCTGTAGTTTATGATGCAAAGACGGGATAACAGGCTTAAGTCGGGGGGGGGGATGATGAGGGAAAGATAATGGTTATCTGATATGAAATGTGTTCCTGGTACATGTTTCCCCTGACCCGTTTGTGGCCTGGTGTACGTAATCGACTTGTCACTCTCAAACCTAAAAGATTTTCTTCCGTTTGAGGCTAGAATTTCGTTGTCCACTTTTGCGAGTTCACTATAGAAGAGGCGGAAAGAATGGGGGGGTTTTTAGTCTCAGAAGAATTTCTATATTTCGTACGGCGCTGTACGAGTTTATTGCAGCAATAAGTGGACACTTTCATGGTTCATCATTTACCACTTGTTCAAACGCATTTTCCACCTGGTGATAAATAGGGGAAGTCGTTGAAAACCAGCGGTAAATCGCTTTGGGAACTTTATCTTAGATCCCCCCTTATTATTATGACATTATGACCATAAGCTGGTAAAAAAATGGATATTAGATAAAATCGGTTAGTAGATAATGGATAATCCCAGGTGTTCACGTGTTTTTTATCACTATATTGTTTAGAGTTTTAAATTAATAAATCATTCAAATTTCATCAATTCGTAAGCATTTGTAAAACATGAAATATATACCCTTTATTCACAGCAAATTATCCATAAGAGGAGCGTTTACAAAATCAACAAAGGGATAAAATATGGCACAAAAGGTGATTTGCTTAACACTTCTTTCTGACAAGGAAGTTGACAACTTTAGATTAGATACTTGGTCTTGTACCAGTATTTGAAACGACCACGGTACTTGGCTATCACCAAGGAAAACACGACCACAATCTCTAGTTTTCCCCAATATGTTTCATGTGATTGGTGAAAAGTCCTGGCTGGTATTTTCCATTAGGAGATTTACTATCTGAAAAATCAATATAAGGGTGATTGTAGTAAGCTCACAGCTTGAGCAAGTTTAAGGTTTGTTGATTCGAAGACATATTGCGTTAGTCAAGGAAAATGAAAGGGCTCCTAGAGATGATAATGCAGTCACGCCTTCACATCAAGCTTACCCCCCACAATACAATTTTCCCATTATTTTCCACGTTATTGGTCCTCTCATTGCGATGGACCACTATTTGATTTAGCATCTCATACAATGAGGGTTCATCCTTTGTAGCCCAGGGCCAGACCCCGATTTTTAACATTTCGTTACTGCAAATTCACTAAATCTTATTGTGTTTTTTGAAAGGGCCTATGTCTCAGGGCTATGATTTGGCATGATAGCACTTACAGATGAGTAGCTTAGAGGTCGCTAACGACACTTTAAAGTTAATAGGGAAACATTAATGGCCGCAGAATACTTTTATTTCACCTTAAAGCAACAAATGACGACTAAAAATGTTAGCAAGAATGTTCTCTACATAATTTGAATAGCATATTCAAATTAATTGGCTAATTAGGTTAAAAAAGGTCAAAAGTTCTAAAATAATGAGTGATGCCTTGAGTATGTATGAACCAATGCACAAAATCTTTATTTAGAAAGTAATTTTGCTTTCAAAAGCACATTATGTAGATCGCGGAATTATTCAAAAAAAGATTATTTGATATAAAATATGACCCACAGAGTGTAATAGTTATATGGTTTACCATAGGTAAGCTTAAGCTCTTTTTGAGGTAAATGGGCTACCAAACAGTTAACTTGTGGTTTTTGCTTTTGTATAGTGTGACTGAATAAAGAATGAATGCTTTTCGACCTGTAGGAAAAATAAATGATTTATTTTATATTTTTTAATAGGTACATATCCTCCTAATTGCTAGCCAGCCTAGCTGCGTGCCGACCAGACAGCCTGACTGCTGCCTCATGACTGAATCACGCGTCTCGCATGGCTGAGTCAAATGAAAAGTGTGGTTGCACCAATCGTCCGACGCGGGCGCGCATGGACTGCCTCATCCATTGTTCTAATGATGATTCGAAACTTGCAATGTCAGAAAACTTTAAATCTTGAACTACTATTTTGAATGTAGTTAAAATGAAAAACAATGGTCTAGTCCTTGAATTAGCGAAAGACTTCCAGGGGGAAAGGTCCCGGAGGTTTACTACCATCACAAATGGCGCCAGCTTTTCACAATGAAAAGGGATCTTTACTCTGTTGCTACCAAGCAAAATGAAACCACTGAAACTCGTGGTGACAAGACTGTGAATGCTAGACAGGCTTCAAGATGTCCACCAAATCTTTCTAGAGTATATGAATTAAGGTCAAAATCAGGGAGCCACTAACACAATGCGCAAATCTGCATGCAGATGTGAGCATCAGGAATCGTTCTGTTAAAAAATTGGATGGCAAAATCATGAATATTATAAGTAGAGATTTAGTGGAGGCTGGGGGTCATTATTAGATGTCTTGTTTTCATTCTTATATGTAGTTATCACCAGGGAAGGCCACTAGCGCTGTGAAAGAGAATGGGAATACTAAAGTTTGTTATGATGCAATAGTGAGAGAGGAATTCACTGAACTATTCCAATGTATAAATAAATTCCTCTTTCACCATTCTAAAGTGACAAGTCATACTTCGTATTCTTTCTTACAGAAAGAACTTGGTTCCACAGGCACTCCTTCGGCGTGTGGCCTACGGCCTATTTGCTATTCTAAACCGCTCTTTTTAATCCCCTTTATATACTTTATTTTAACACCCTGAACACCTTTTTCAACATAGATACCCTGAAACATTTTTTAAAGTTATTTCACCTTTTATTATATTGTCTTTATCCCTTGAAGATTTATATATAGGTGAGAATTTCCCAAACCCTTTTTTCAACATAGACACCCTGAAACCTTTTTTTTAAGTTACTTCACCCGGTTTGATATATCGAAAAACCTTCGTCAGATCTCTTTTTTTTCATCTAAATTTGTTTTATATACGAAATGATGGTAAAAAAGCGCCAAAGCCCTAATTTTAATACATTTTTTGAACTTCACGATTTGTATGTTTTTTCATTCCAAATCATTCGATAATTATATTTATTTTTTTCTGAACTCTTAGAAAGAACTTTGATAAAGGCTCGAAACATACAAAAAACAGCCCTGCGAATAAAAGTTTCAAATAAACCTAAACTCAAAAACATGAAAGGTTACTTTTCCACTAAGCAAAAAAAAACATTTTAAAAAATTTCAAAAATTCACCAAGTTAAATTATAGAGTTAAGGGTAACCATAAGTGATTTATTGTCAAGACTGAAGAAATATCTGCAGGATTTAGGGGTAACCGAGGTCAGAGATTCAACCAGGGCCGTTCTTGACTCATTTGTTTCCCTAGGCGAGACATTCCCCCCCCCGAGGGACTAGCAAACACCCTGACGCCCCCATCCCCTCAAAAAAATCAAGTACAAGCTAACTTTGAATATTTTTCAATTTATTGAACAACATAAATTCCACACTTCAAAAACAGCCAGCATGAAATAATTTAGGATGACATTTTCAATAACTGATTGCATAAGCATAAGTATTGAATAAATAAATCAGATAGAAAGTACATAAAGACATGATATCACTAAGAAAATTGTACAACATATACACAACATTGGATAGCTTAAATAAATATTGAAATAAATTTAAAAGGCGTAAAAAATTGAACACGAATAATATAGAAACATTGAGAGAAGTACAATATATTGCTTCCTCGCATATCAACATATAAGCACTGAAATAAGTGAGGAGGCTACTGTACACAAACAAAAATGTCTCAAAATGAAAGGAAAAAGATATTTCACACACATCTGTACAATTATTTACAGAGCATTATGTCTAATAGAGAGGTTTGTGTATTTGAAATGATTTAATGTCCACAGACTAAGTTCTACAGCTTTACTTGCCTTGTCTTCATAGCAGCAAAAGCATCAATGACATCATCATAAGACAGCAGTTTTGAGACCCCACGATCTATACTAATGATTGCAGGCCCCCTGACCCGCTCTTGCTCCATGGAGGATCTGAGGTAGGTTTTTATCTATTTGAGTTTTGAAAAGCTCCTCTCTGCGCCAGCCTCTCTGACAGCTTGAGTAGTAGAAATTCTTAGTGCCACCCACATATTTGGATATACTTCAGTGAGGGTCTTTTCGTGTAAGAAGTTCAAAAGTTCCATATTTGCAATGTTCAGTGAAAGAAGTTGTGGAAAATTTTCCATTTCCATTACAAGTTAAGTATCATCAATATTTTGCTCACCATCATGAGTGAGAGCAGTGCTCAGGGACTTGCAGTGTTCAAGCAGCTCTTGCTTTTGGATTTTTTGGAAATTGAGTAGCACTCCAAATTTCTCGTGCAGCTTTTCCAAGGTTTGAAATTTCTCATCTAATGAACAGGTGACTGTATTCATAACCCCATTAAATGATGTGGTTTCGATTTTTTTGAGAGAGAATCACCAAAAGGCTTATCAGAGGACTCATAACTGAACAGCCGTTTTCTTTTTCTCAAACACTTTTCTTTGAGAGTATCATCCACGTTCATCTCTTTGCCTGTTTTTATGGCATCATTAAACCCATTGGTTTTGTAGGCTTTGAAGGAGTGCGTTGTTTTCTCCAGCAGGTTGATAGCCACATCTACCTGCCAGGTGGGTGACTGTAGAAGCTCTCAGAGGATATCGTACCATACTAGAGTACAAATATAAAAGCGGTAGGAGCCAACCTCTTCATCCAAAGCCTGGGCTTTGAATTTCCCCGTGCACGTACTCGCATCATCCAGCTTTTTGTGGATATCATTGATTTTCTGAGACATTAAAATTGGAAACTCTCATGGACCCGGCCATGTAAGAAATTGTTAACAAAGATACATAAACAACAGGGGAGGCAAAATGTCTCGGCCTTAAACATGGATCTATCCCAAAAACTTATCCGACAGCAGAGTTCCTAAGTATGTTTCTCCGGCAGCCAAGGAAGATGCGAGACTTGGGTGGTTCCAAACTGAACCATCCAGATTTGCAACCAACTAGGACCCAGAAGAATGAAGCAAACATGCATGCCTTAATGGATCTCATGACGGAGAATAAGGGGATCAATCCACTGCAACATGACCAAGATGATTTAGTACATTTAGCCGCAGAGGTTCTATCTAGAACAGCTGTCGCCAACGATCTCATCAGAGCACAGCAAGTAGGGGACGAAGCATACCAAACATTTTTATTGATACATCGTGAGAAGAATCAAAACTTAAAATATTTTCGTATACAATAAAGAAGGTAACTTCTCAATGTGAGACAAAAATTGTGATTCTCAAAGCAGACTGAAACTTATTTGGGCACATGATCACTATTGCACAGATTAGGGGTTAGAGATAATTGACGTCTTTACGCATCCAGTAGGACCACTGCCATGAGCAATGTCCAATGCTAATGGATCTCTGCGCAAAACAAATAGCGCCAGAGTAGTAGCCTACTTGTCGATGTCGGGGAGATGCCACTCGTACTGCGCCGAGCAAACTGCATTTTGCGCTTTTACACGAGAGCCCAGCGCCCCCTGAGACCCCAAAGGCTCTCACAGCATCCGCAGCCAATCTTGAAAGAGCATATTTCGCTAAGAGACGCCAGTCCTATCTAAGCCCAGGGTTAGGAAACTCCTTCGAGAGCTCGGTGAAACTCCTGGGCCGGTGCCGCCTCTGGTTCTTCCAAGGACGCCACCCTGGATGACACCACCTTTTCATGCTATATCCGTGCCAGTGTATACCGATGGCTTCAAGTCTCAGGATTGGGTGAGATTCCACGCTGTATCCTCTCCGTTTGAAGTGAGTTGGGTTCTACCAGATACTGCGTCTGTCTTCACAGCCGAGCTGGTTGCAATATACCACTCGATACGGGAGATAACACGTCGTGCCCAGATCTGAGACCGGATTTTGATCATTTGTGCTCTTTAGGGGTTGGTACCTTGGAGGCAGTCGCCAGTTAGACGCCGTAAAGAAAAGAATTGCCCATGTCTTGTAGTTGAACTTAAGTGCATGGATATGTGCAAGTTGACAACGTGTGGAAATCAGAAACCTGACGAACAGGAACCTGATGTTATCTTGAACTACGGCGATGATGAAAGTGATGAGGAAATTGAATAATGGATTAGTAAACTGAAGGCTAAAAATGACAATTTCTGTCATTTTCAGTTCTTTTTACCAATGTTGATATAAATATTGAATTTAATTAAGATAATTACCATGTTGGTATGCTCACTACATACACAATATGGCTACAAAGATTTAAGAGGTTTCATACAGTGTCTAGTGAAATATTCAATCTTTTGACATAGTTATCCAATTAATTTGCATAATTATATGTGAATTATGCAGATAAAAAAATTGTGAATATTTTTAGTGGTCATTTATTGCTTTAAATTGAAATAGAAATATTCTAAGACCATTGATGTTTGTTATCCAATCACATAAATTTGCCAGAAAATGCGCACCTATTATATTAACTTTAAGCGGCGAGGTTGACCACTTAGCTCTCATCTTCAAATGCTATGATGCCAAAACATTATCATGAGGGATAAACCGTTTGATAAAACAGCCAAATTTAGTAGAATTTTTGATACTGACATTTGATCTGGCCCATGGACTATTGGTAGAAGGCCTCAGCACGCCTCCTCGAATACCCCCTCCACCATCCTCTCACATACTCCCTTTATACATCTCATAAAGGATATCTTCCTCTCATTCCCTGGTCGTCTCTTTCTCTTCTTACAAACGTTCATTCGCATGATCAATCCACCTTTCATCCGTGTCTGACCTTTCCAACGCCAGAGAACTTCGCACTCTCGTATATTCTCCTCACAAGTCGATTCTTAAAAAAAGACTTACGAGAGTAAAAAGCAAACGAATTAGAGGGAGAAGCCTACCAACCTAACAGAACCTAAACCTAATCTAACCTAACTTAATCTAACCTAACTTATAGAATGCATGAATTAAGTGGCGGGTACTAACCTAACCTAACAAGCTCATGAATTAGGAGGTAGCGTACTAACTGACCTAACATACATCTAACCTAGCTTAACGTAACCTAATAAGCACACGAATTAGGGGGGGTAGCGTAATAACCTATCATAACCTGACCTAACTTAACCTAACATAACTAAACTAAAAAGCACATGAATTAGGGGGTAGGGGACTAAATGCGTTAGAGATTGGGGACTTCGTCAGACAAAATAACCTTATCTCACTCTTTTATCTTGCAGTCCTTGTACCTTCTGCTGAACGACCTAACCTCGATGTTTTTTCCTAGTGAGCAGTGGTTTCCTTGCTGGTCAGCTTGTCACGAGACCGTTGTGCAAAATTTTTCGTCTCACCGTGCGTTCAGAGGCCGATACACTAGCCTGTTCCGACTCATGAGCAAGTTCCACACTAATAGCCATACGATTCTGAAGCTGATTTCGCACAAGTAGGCAGTCGTGACACTTAGTGGATACCCAGGTAGTCTGGACGTCCTGAGGCTTTCTTTGGAGCACTTCCATCTGTCTCTTTTAACATCTTAGTGGTATAAAAGACGGTTCTTATAATCGTCTGTCCAAGTAGGAATTTTTACACACGATAGGCTAATTCAGTGCCAAAAGATGATGAGCACGAATTTTATGGGGAGTAGCTAGTGTTGGCAAAAATATAATGATACCGAAATTTCCGTTCCACGTACAGTGTTTAGGGCGATGGTTTCTGTGAGTGTATTTGTGTGCCGTTCACTTATCCACACTTGACTATGGTAACAATTAATATAAGTGGAAAAATATGGTTGGTTGGTCAATTAATTTTGTGCGAGGGTACACAATCAGATTTATGATTCCAAGATAACTTCATTTTAGGTAAGTTATGCAACTATACAGACAAAATAAGAACTCCAATAATAGACACTAATATTTTGCATATAATGTATATATATATATATGTATATATATATATATATATATATATATATATATATATATATATATAAGTATACATCATAGATATTTATATAATTATGATGTATCACAATAGATGCATCTGCCAAAACCTTTTGGCCCGACTGTACATAAAGTGAGGTCCGCAAGAAACGTAGCTCTGTTCTAGTTCCTAGAATTTAAATTATCTCCCTCTCTTAGTTGGATAGACTTTTCATTGCCTTTTAGATAGAAGTACAAAATATTTTAGATAGGAGTACAAAATTTGAGAATTTAAAAAGAAGGGTAGAAAGTCGAAATGTGTGAGTTGCTCTTTCTTTGGTAAAGTATAATTTCCAAACTTTATGGCTCACGTAGCTTTTGTTTGTGCATACACCGAAGTGCCAAAAGTCAAGGGATAGTAGCATCTAAAGGTAATGGTGGGCAAGGCTGTGTACTGTGACGTCATAGAAATTCTCAAAGCTGTATCAGTTGTGATTTGAAATCTTGCAGGTAGTAGTAGTGGTGGTTTGCCAGCCTGCCTTTATCAAGCCAGATCTTTTGCGGGATAATGAAATAGACATTAAGGGTAGTATAACAATCGTTAGGGAGCCCGAATGGACCAAGGGCCGTTATTGTTTGGGGAGAAGTGCCAGGAGGTATTATGTTTTTGACATTAAACAGCGTTCAGGTTTCGGAACCTTCGTCGTCCTGGGGAAGAGGGATTTGTTCCGCGTTAGAGGTATGTGGATAGAGATACCCATCGGAGGGTTTCTTAGCGGGTCAGTGCGACCACCGTCTAGGATGCTCATGGCAAGGCGGCGTGAATGATCTGAGTTCGCAAGGGGCATAATATTCGGTGCCAAACGGGTGGGACATTCCATTTCTGAAAACGGGGGAGGATATTCAGCACCCGCCCCTCCCTACCTACCATGAATGCCTCATAAGAGGCACCACCAGCCACCGTGTAGCTACAGCACAGTTACCGACCACACGGGCTAAATGACGTCACCAGCGGCGTCTGGATAGAATTAATTATCAGGGCTCAAATCGCATTCCCAGTCAATGCAGGATGCAGGAGGAACCAGACGCATATCCATCAGGTGTATCGTTCTCTAATGACATAGGATATGGGAACAGGTGCCTGTGGTGCTCCTTTTAACACCACCACGCCGGACACACCACCACACCTGGGCTCGTGACTTTGGCAATTCTTCACTGGAGGATTTGAAATTGTGTCCTTGGTATGATGAGTAACGAATCCAGTTTTTTGGGCTGATAGTATGGTTCGAGTGTGGCGCACACCCCATGATGTCATGGACACCAGTTGCCAACAAAAAATGCAGGGAGGCAGTAGCTCCATACTGGTGTTGCGTTTGTTCACATGGCATGGCTTTGGTCCGCTGGTAGACGTCTAAACACGTCATTGACCGATGAACACTAGGTTGCTCAACTTGGTGAACAATTCCATCCATTCTTACATTTCATGTCGTGGTACAACGATGGAGGTATTCCAGCCGGATATTCCCCTTGTCATTTGGCTTAAGTTACCTATAATTGGTTTAAGGATGTTTCTGAGGAGCTCTGAGTAACGATGTGGCCACCGCGTTCACTCAATACGAACCCGATCGAGCATTTGTGGCAGGAAGATGTTGGTCAGGTCTATTCGCGGTCAAGATCTGGCACCTACAAATATCATGGAAATGAGGACAGTTATCGAGACAGCATAGGTCAACATGGGTCAACATTTTTACAGAGGTTTTCTGTCCACTCGTGGAATCGATGGCACGTCGATTTGCCGCACATTACCAGGATATATGGATCTTACATGATACTAGATACCTATCCCATCACTTTTTGCCTTCAGTGTATGAGCTAACATTATTTGAACATGAAGTCCTCTTTCACAAGAACGATCGTCATTCTATTCCATAGTAAGGAATATTTATCTAACTATCAATATATCTGTAGCATAGCATAGCTTTCTACTTCAGCTTTGTGTTTCTGTTTCTATTCCTAATTACTGAACTAGTGAAATCAGTTCCCATTCTTCAATCGATAGCCCTGAATTAATTTTTTGTCAAGGGACTTCGATGTGTGTGTCTAAATTTCCTAATTATTTGTTTAGTGATTTATAAGACAGAAAAATAATTAAGCCGTAGATAGTTAATCATTGCTACAGTAACCGGATATTGCAAAAGAGGATAAAGTACCAATGGAAACAGTTGTTTGGAGGAATCAAACCAGTACCAGGCCAGGAAATCTATCTCCTTATCCACTAAGCTAATGAAAGCTCCATGTGTTCATTACAGTCGAGGGTTTGTGTATTGTGTTAGTTACGAGTTGCAAGTAATTTGTATGTTGCTGATAAGAGAGTGACTGGCTTATGCTCTTTTAATTCTTGATTGCCTCCTTTTTTAACAAAGGAACTACAACTATAGCGTTTCCTCCAAGCCGTTGGTAATTTTTTTTACTTTAACCACTTTGTCAAGTTAATAAAATACCGTTCCAAAGTTTTTGTTGATTGGTTGTTACATCAATGATTGCTACATAATCTTCAAATACTCCCTCCCCATCATCAGGGACTCCGTAAGTTAGTCTTATTTGATAAATAAAAAAAAGATTCAGGAGAGTTGCGTACACTCCTGTTCTTAGGCTCTCAAGTAGGTCTCTTTTTCGGTATATCTATGCTACCTCTTCACAGCTTCATTTTTCCTAACCTCACCATTTTCCTTAGGAACCTATTTAAAAAAACTATCTAGGAAAGATGCCTTCGTTTTTTACGTACCCTTGAATAAAACCCGTTCCTAAACGTCTCCGGGGCAATAGTTGCCAATCTACTCTGGCAGTGCTACTCAGTGAGTCACAGGTTTCCCTGTGGGAAAATCCTAGAGTATAACACCCTTCAACTTTGGCTCTGGCACTACAGTGCCATAGAATAGTGAGAAAATGCCCTCGTAGGTCCTCAACGCATTATCTTTTAAATAATATCAGGTGTCCCTTTCTCTGAGAGCCAATCTCCCAAGGCGTGCTATTCGATGCCACCGGCTCAATTGTTGCGAAATCAGCGATCGCGGCTTCCATTTTGCCCCTGGTACTTACCTCCTTCCCCTTGCAATCTACTTTCTCCTTTCCATTCCTTAGCTAAAATCACTACGAGCCTTGGGGCCGCAACCGTGTCATAAATATCGAGAATTGGCACTTTGGTACTGAGGCAAAAGGTCATTGGGTACGAAGGAGATTGTAGCGAGTCTGATTCGCACTGGCACCTTTGACATTTTCGAAAGTGGGCAGGATTTTGTGGCACTCTGGCCCTGAAAAACTTTAGGTGCTGTGGTCCTTGGCGTACTCCATGGAAGGAAAGATGAATTTAGGACGTTCTCTATCGGCTGAATTCGAAGGGCAACCACTGGTCAAATTCATTTTGGAGTCAGTAAATCTTTCAAACGCAAATTAATTCTTTTATCAGGCCATAAGAACGCAATCCTGAATTCATGTGTTCGCTTATATGGATTTTTTTCTTCTGGTTTTGAACGCGTCCTTTCTTCCCAGCATTTGGGAAGCAGAGATATTTGCTAATATGATAAACCTTCGTAGTAACTAAATATGATTCCAAGCACTTTTGTTTTATTAACAATTACCTTCTCAGGGTTACATAATATAAACAAATACAAGAGATTATAGAGTGAACATGAATAACCTATTTTCTCTTAAACCCTTAATCGCACGCATTCTTTTATTTTCGTACAGGGTGTTCAGACTATGGAACTCAAATTTTTTTTCAATATATTGAAAATTTTAATTTAACCACAAATTACAAAGCTCAACAAGAAGAAAGTAAATTTAAATTCAATATAATTTTATTATTTTTTGAAATGATTACCATCAGGTCTAAAAAGTTCGCGTAATTTGGTAATCTTTTACTAGCCTAAAAAAGAAGCTCAGATCCGATTAATTTTTAAATGAAGCTCGCAATTAATCTCCGTTTAGTCTCTCGTAAAAAGTGACTAAGCCTGAATAGGGGCCACTGGCCTGAGCAGCTACACTCCTGAACGATTTATCGTAAGAAGGCGACGAGCAATGACGATAATGAGCGGAATGGGGTCGCGGACCCCGTCATGTCAGGCCGGTTAATTCTAGTCAATTCGTGGGTGTGTGAAATGTGACGGGGATTTGTGGTGTCTGAAAGAGGAAAGTGGTAGTCATTATTTTCAAAACAGAGAAAATGCAGATGCTTTCTCTATGCAAGATAAAGATAAAAGGGAATGAAGAGTTTGTGGGATGGAATGAAGGGATGTTTGATAGGAGTAAAGAGGGTGTAGCAGTGCTTTTGAGTGATGGGTATGAATGCGTGAGCTCAAGAATCATGTGGGTTAAGTTGAGATTTCCCTGGGTGAAACTGTGTAGGGTTGTAGTAAATGGAGGCTCAAATTAGAGAAAAGAAAATATGAAAGAGAGTTCCTGATTAACTTGGAATGAGTGGTGGGTGGAATTGGAAATGTTTTGGTTGTAGGAGAATTGAATGGACTAATGGAAGAGGGAGTGAAGGAAAAGAAATAAGTGAACCTTTCAGTAGACTCGGAGAGAAAGAAAATGGAGAGAGGGTGGTATGGTTCTATGCTGAAAGAAAGTTATGAGTGTTATGTGCCTAGTAGGAAAGAATATGCTGTGGGGTGTATTTGACGTGAAAGTTGTAAGAAGTATAGGTATGGGAGTATGTGATAGCATGATTGTACTGTGTAAGGTAAAACTGGTTGGTGTATGGAAGATAAAGCGTGAGGAAGGTGGAAGAGTGAATCAGATGTGAAAGGTTTGAAGTCAGAGAGAAAGAGGAGATTATATGAGAATATTTGAGAGTAGAAAATAGGAAATAAGAGCAAACATGATATAGATAAATTTGGATAATATTTAAGAAAGTGGTAGTATGTAATGCAAGGACTGTGTGTATGTATGTGTGCGTGCCAAAATTTAAAAGTTGAAGCAAAATAATGGCGGACCGGCATACGAAGCATGTAAATGAAAGCCAATAGGAAGAATACTTGAAAATGTATAATAGTGCAAGTGAGAATTAGTGAGTGATGCGGTTGAATGCATACAAGGAGATGAAAAGGAAAGTATACTAGCGATTAAACAGAATATGAAAGCAGTAAATGAAACGTTTGGATGAAAGATGAACAAAGATTCCAATAGGAACAGGAAGTTGTTATGGGGGAAGTGAAAAAGGGGAGGAAACAGGAAAAGAATAACTATGTGAATACCAAAGACTAAGAATGGAAAGGTACTTGTGAACAGTGAGGATGTCAATAGTAGATGGCAAGAATACTTTTATGACTTGCCTAATGGTGGTATGTAAAATGGGGCAAATGTATCAGGTGTATGGAAGAGATAATAAGCTTGAAAGAGGTTATTAGTGGTCTGAGAGGTTTGAAAAATAAGAAAGCAGTTGGAATTGATGATATAGGTTTGTTGTTAGTTCAAAAGTATTTCCATAGTAATTCTAATTCCTTTTTTTAAATCAATCTGCAAAGGTTGTAGAACAAAATTGTAACTATAAATAATTCAATTGATGTGAAAATTTTTCCAAAGCAGCAACAACTTCCAGGATTGCCTAATAGAGGGGGAAATAGAAGAAAAGTTAGTGCAACAACAATAAAGAACAATAGGGACAGAAGTCTTGAGTTTGGAGGCAAAATGAATAGAGAACTGGGTTTAGAACGCATAAGAGTGAAGTTGAACAAGGAGCGAGAGCTAGCTGTAAACAAACAAGGGATAATAGAGTGTGAGCTTGGATCTAGAGAAACTTAGGATCGAGTAGATAGAAAAACATTATGGCAGATGCTAAGAAATTATGTAGTGGTAAATTATTAGTTAGTATTAATAGTATTTATGTTGGAAAGCGTGCATTAAGATGAAAGATAGCCGGATTAAGTGGTTTCACATACGTGATGTTGTAAGAGAAGCTTGTGTGATTGGTTAACATCTTTACATCGGTTAATAGAGCTCTTGATAGCCGAATGGATACGGCATGAGCGGACACAAACGTCAGCGCACGAAGAGATCTGGCTACCATTTGGGGAACGCGCTATCCTCGCCCTGTTTTCGGGTGGGTAGATCTTACAATTCTCAACACACAAATAGCCAGTTACAACACTGCTTTCTTTCCCCTCCCTTCTTCGTAGCACAACACACACACTCTCTCTCTGTTCCAAGAAATCCTGACGATGGGTATCTATATCCACATACCACTGACGCGGAACAGATCCTTTTGCCCCCGGGCAAGGAAGGTTCCACCTGAACGCTGTTTGATGTCAAAAACATAATACTTCCTGATACCTCTGCCAAAGAGGACCGGCCCCTGATGTCCTTGGCCTCACCAGCGATTGTCATGCTGAACTTTATGTATATTTCATTATCCGGTAGGGATCCGTCTGGATAAAGGCAGGTTGGCGAACAACGACTACTACTCAATTGGCTGATACCATTACATTATGGAAGATTTTTGTTGAATTATAGCAAAATTTGGTACCTGCTATAACTATACATATATAATGCGATTTACTTTGCTGTGGTAAATCCAGTAAAAATGCATCATTTGTTTGTACCTGCAGCTTGTTATTTACCTAAGGCAATCAACATATACTGAGTCATAAATTTTGTGGCTATACAATTTATTTCGCGAAGACTTGGGATTTCCTAAAGGCTATGTAAGGATTGTTTTTAAGTTCCGCCAAACATACATTTCTTTCTTTATCAAACTACACCTCCCTTTCTCTTGGCTTGCCCCAAAGCCGTTGGGTGAGTTTTAATTTAACTATTTTGTTCAAGGTGGCAACCATAAGATGGAAGAGGAAAAATCCCCCAGCCAATTCTACAAATGAACAACTCCAACGCAATCGAAGGCGCTTTGTTATAAATATTTCTATTTTTCAAAAAGACGCAAAATGATGTAAAATCTATACCATAAATATACACTACACTCTTAGTACTTTCACTAATTAAGTTGCGGAAATTAATATTTATTATGTTATAACGAAAAATAGATTAGCACCCATCTTGCCATTGATGATAGTTTGTTTTCACCCCCCCACAAATAATACTTGGTTTAGTTGGGGGTTTGGGTAAGTTAGCATTTTTAGTTTGTTATTAAGGCTAGGCTAATAATTTTTGTGGGTTCGTTTAGTCTTTATAGTAAGGTTTTATGTGTTGTTTTTCTCGCCGGAAACAAACCGAACAAGAAGCCTAGTTGGCCTAGAGATTTTCCTCTTTGGTAATTCGACAGATTAGAACTAAATGTGTTTAAATAACCTACTTCCCCTAACTTTCTAAAATGTAGTTAAATTAGCATCAGCGTTGGTAATATGTATTTCTTGAATCGGTGCAACGAATCTCTTTTTTTCGGAGGCTTATGACGTCACATCAGCGGCAAATAATAGCTCTATGGCTTAAAAAATACTACTTGCGAGTATTAATTAATGATTTGCACGACAAATAAATAGCAACAGACAATTCAGATAAACGAATAAAATAGATTGAAAAGTATTCTGCTCTGAGTTCTCGAGTTTTATGTTCCCACCTTATTTATTTACTTTTTGTTTCGTTGTTTGGACTGAGTTCTTGAATTTTATTATTCCACTCTGTTTATTAGCTTTTTATCTCCTTCGCTTGGACTTATTGATTTCCTTTTTCTCTTATTCTCTTGGTCTAAGTTCTTGAATTTTATCTATCCAATTATTTCTTTCCTAATTCTTTCTTTCCTAGGCTAAGTTCTCAATTTATATCCTTCTGCTTTATTTATTTCCTTTTTCTTTGCATCTTTTGGACTAAGTTCTGGAATTCTATCTTACAACTGTATTTATTTTCTTTTTCTCTCCTTTTCTTGAAAGTAGTTCTTGAAATTGATTTTTTTACTTTATTTTTTAACTTTTTTTCT
This sequence comes from Ceratothoa steindachneri, assembly GCA_963969495.1. Taxonomy (NCBI): domain Eukaryota; kingdom Metazoa; phylum Arthropoda; class Malacostraca; order Isopoda; family Cymothoidae; genus Ceratothoa; species Ceratothoa steindachneri. The sequence continues at coordinate 58,060,706 of OZ018330.1, forward strand.
GGAATGACTTTTCGAATGTTATCTTTACATTTTCTTTTCCATCCTTCTCTTGGACTGAGTTCTCGAAATTTATCTTTCCACTATTTATATTTTCTTTTCTCACCTTTTTTACTTAGACTGAGAGCTCAAAGTTTATTTTTTGCTTTCTCTCTCTTTTTACGCTCTATATATTACCCTTTTCTCTAAATCGATTGAACTTTTGTATGGAATTTTATTGTTTTCCTTTTTCTCTCTCATTCTCTTGAACTGAGTTCTCGAATTTTATCTATAACCTTGATTTATTTCCTTCTTCTCTCTTTTCTTGGACTGAATTCTTGAAATTTATCATTCGCTTTATTTCTATACGTTTCTTTTATTCTCTTATACTGAATGGTGGAATTTTATCTTTCCACTTTATTTATTCCCCTTTTATTTATTCACTTATTTTTTCCTTTCCCTCTCTTTTGGAAACTGACTTCTCTAATTTTATCTATCTACTTGATATATATTCTTTACTCAAAATTTTAAACTTAGTTAGGGATTTTATCTATCCAATTTATATATTTCCTTTTTGTCTCGTTTTCTGTACTGAGTTCTGGAATTTCATAGTTCCACTATATTTATTACCCTTTTTCCCTCCTCTCTTGAACTAAATTCAGGAATTTTACTATCCATTTGATTTATTGACTTTTCTCTCTTTTCTGGTTTAAGTTCTCAAATTTTATCTTTCCGTTTTATTTTTTCTCCTTTTTCTCTATTTCTAGAGTGAGGTCTCAAATTTTATCTTTCCGTTTTATTTTTTATTTTTTTCTTTATTTCTAGAGTGAGGTCTCAAATTTTATCTTTCCGTTTTATTTTTTTTCTGTTTCTGTCTTTCTTTGGAACTGAGTGATCGAAATTTATCTTTACAACCTATTTACTTATATCATTATTCTAACTTTTTTATCAATGCCTTCTCGAATATTTTCTTTCTACCCTCTTTATTTTCTTTGGCAATATTTCCATTGGAATAATCTCTCTAATTATATCTTTCTACATAATTGATTTCTTTTTTCACTCTTTTGTGCGATAAGTTCTGATATTTTCTTTTCTATTTGATTTATTTCCATTTTCTCTCATTTCTGACTGATTCAAATTTTCGATTTACACTATTATTTCCTTTTCTTCCCTTCTCCTTGACTGTATTTTTTATTTTTCTCTCTCTTTCTGGATTGAATTCTCGAATTTAATCTTTCCACTTTATTTTTTTATTTTTCTCTCTCTTTCTGGATTGAATTCTCGAATTTTATCTTTCCACTTTATTTTGTATTTTTCTCTCTTTCTGGACTGAATTCTCGAATTTTAGCTTTCCATTTTTTTAATTTTTCTCTTTTTCTGTTATGAATTCTTGAATTTTACCTTTCCACTTTATTTTTTATTTTTCTCTTTCTTTCTGGACTGAATTCTCGAATTTTATCTTGCCAGTTTATTTTTTTTATTTTTCTCTCTCTCTCTGGACTTAATTCCGAATTTTATCGTTCCACTTTATTTTTTATTTTTCTCTCTCTTTCTGGACTATATTCTTGAATTTTATCTTTCCACTATATTTGAATTTTTCTCTCTCTTTCTGGACTGAATTCTAGAATTTTATCTGTCAACTTTATTTTTTATTTTTTTCTCTCTTTCTGGACTATATTCTCGAATTTTATCTTTAGACTTTATTTTTATTTTTCTCTTTCTTTCTGGACTAAATACTCAAATTTCATCTTTGAACTTTATTTTTTATATTTCTCTCTATTTCTGGATTGAATTCTCGAATTTAATCTTTCCACTTTATTTTTTTATTTTTCTCTCTCTTTCTGGATTGAATTCTCGAATTTTATCTTTCCACTTTATTTTTTATTTTTCTCTCTTTTTCTGGAATGAATTCTCAAATTTTATCTTTCCACTTTATTTTGTATTTTTCTCTCTTTCTGGACTGAATTCTCGAATTTTATCTTTCCACTTTATTTTAAGCATTTTCTCTCTCTTTCTGGACTGAATTCTCGAATTTTAGCTTTCCATTTTTTTTTTAATTTTTCTCTTTTTCTGTTATGAATTCTCGAATTTTACCTTTTCACTTTATTTTTTATTTTTCTCTTTCTTTCTGGACTGAATTCTCGAATTTTATCTTTCCACTTTATTTTTTATTTTTCTCTCTCTTTCTGGACTAAATTCCGAATTTTATCGTTCCACTTTATTTTTTATTTTTCTCTCTCTTTCTGGACTATATTCTCGAATTTTATCTTTCCACTTTATTTTTATTTTTCTCTCTCTTTCTGGACTGAATTCTCGAATTTTATCTGTCAACTTTTTTTCATTTTTTTTCTCTCTGGACTGAATTCTCGAATTTTATCTTTCCACTTTATTTTTTATTTTTCTCTCTCTTTCTGGACTGAAATCTCAAATTTCATGTCTCCACTTTATTTTTTATTTTTTTCTCTCTTTCTGGACTATATTCTCGAATTTTATCTTTAGACTTTATTTTTATTTTTCTCTTTCTTTCTGGACTAAATACTCAAATTTCATCTTTGAACTTTATTTTTTATATTTCTCTCTCTTTCTTGACTGAATTCTCGAATTTTATCTTTCCACTTTTTTATTTTTCTCTCTCTTGCTAAACTGAATTCTCGAATTTGATCATCCAATTTATTTTTTATTTTTCTCTTTCTTTCTGGACTGAATTCTCGAATTTTATCTGTCCACTTTATTTTTTATTTTTCTCTCTCTTTCTGGACTGAATTTTCGAATATAATCTTTCCACTTTATTTTCTTATTTTCTCTTTCTTTCTGGACTGAATTCCGAATTTTATCGTTCCACTATATTTTTTATTTTTCTCTCCCTTTCTGGAATATATTCTCGAATTTTTTCTTTCCACTTTTATTTTATTTTTTATCTCTCTTTCTGGACTGAATTCTCGAATTTTATCTTTCCACTTTATTTTTTATTTTTCTCTCTCTTTCTAAACTGATTTCTCGAATTTTATCTTACCATTTTATTTTTTATTTTTCTCTCTCCCTCTAAACTGAATTCTCGAATTTTATCACTCCACTTTATTTTTTATTTTTCTCTCTATTTCTGGACTGAATTCTTGAATTTTATCTGTCCACTTTATTTTTTTATTTTTCTCTCTCTTTCTAAACTGAATTCTCGAATTTTATCGTTCCACTTTATTATTATATTTCTCTCTCTTTCTGGACTAAATTCTCGAATTTTATCTTTCCACTTTATTTATTACCCTTTTCCCCTCCTCTCTTGAACTGAATTCTGGAATTTTACTATCCATTTGATTTATTACCTTTTCTCTCTTTTCTGGTTTGCGTTCTTAAATTTTATCTTTCCTTTTTATTTTTCTCCTTTTTCTCTATTTCTAGAGTAAGGTCACAAATTTTATCATTCCATTTTATTTTTTTATTTTTTCTTTATTTCTAGAGTGAGGTGTCAAATTTTATCTTTCCAAATGATTTATTTCCCTTTTCTGACTTTTTTGAAACTGAGTTATCGAAATTTATCTTTACAACCTATTTACATATATCCTTATTCTAACTTTTTCATCAATGCCTTTTCTAATATTTTCTTTCTACCCTCTTTATTTTCTTTGGCAATAATTCTATTGGAATAATCTTTCAAATTATATCTTTCTACATTATTCATTTCTTTTTTCACTCTTTTGTGCTATAAGTTCTGGAATTTTCATTTCCATTTGATTTATTTCCATTTTCTCTCATTTCTGACTTACTCAAACTTTCGATTTCCACTATATTTCGTTTTCTCACCTTCTCCTCGACTGTATTTTTTATTTTTCTCGCTTTTTCGGGACTATATTCTAGAACTTTATCCTTCCACTTTGATTTTATTTTTATCTCTCCTTCTGGACTGAATTCTCAAATTTGATCTTTCCACTTTATTTTTTATTTTTCCCTCTTTTTCTTGACTAAATTCTCGAATTTTATCTTTCCACTTTATTTTTTATTTTTCTCTCTCTTTCTGTTCTAAATTCTCGAATTTTATCTTTCCACTTTATTTTTTATTTTTCTCTCTCTTTCTGTTCTAAATTCTCGAATTTTATCTTTCCACTTTATTTTTCATTTTTCTCTCTCTTTCTGGATTGAATTCTCGAATTTTATCTTTCGACTTTATTTTTATTTTTCTCTCTCTTTCTGGACTGAATTCTCCAATTTTATCTTTTCACTTTATTTTTTATTTTTCTCTCTCTTTCTTGACTAAATTCTCGAATTTTATCTTTCCACTTTATTTTTTATTTTTCTCGCTCTTTCTGGACTGAATTCTCGAATTTTATCTTTTCACTTTATTTTTTATTTTTCTCTCTTTTTCTGGACTGAATTTTCGAATTTTATCTTTCAAACTTAATTTTTTATTTTTCTCTCTCTTTCTGGACTGAATTCTCCAATTTTATCTTTTCACTTTATTTTTTATTTTTCTCTCTCTTTCTTGACTAAATTCTCGAATTTTATCTTTCCACTTTATTTTTTATTTTTCTCTCTTTTTCTGGATTGAATTCTCGAATTTTATCTTTCCACTTTATTTTTTATTTTTCTCTCTCTTTCTGGACTGAATTCTCCAATTTTATCTTTTCACTTTATTTTTTATTTTTCTCTCTCTTTCTGGACTGAATTCTCCAATTTTATCTTTTCACTTTATTTTTTATTTTTCTCTCTCTTTCTTGACTAAATTCTCGAATTTTATCTTTCCACTTTATTTTTTATTTTTCTCTCTTTTTCTGGATTGAATTCTCGAATTTTATCTTTCCACTTTATTTTTTATTTTTCTCTCTCTTTCTGGACTGAATTCTCCAATTTTATCTTTTCACTTTATTTTTTATTTTTCTCTCTCTTTCTGTTCTAAATTCTCGAATTTTATCTTTCCACTTTATTTTTTATTTTTCTCTCTTTTTCTGGATTGAATTCTCGAATTTTATCTTTCCACTTTATTTTTTATTTTCCTCTCTCTTTCTGGACTGAATTCTCCAATTTTATCTTTTCACTTTATTTTTTATTTTTCTCTCTCTTTCTTGACTAAATTCTCGAATTTTATCTTTCCACTTTATTTTTTATTTTTCTCGCTCTTTCTGGACTGAATTCTCGAATTTTATCTTTTCACTTTATTTTTTATTTTTCTCTCTTTTTCTGGACTGAATTTTCGAATTTTATCTTTCAAACTTAATTTTTTATTTTTCTCTCTCTTTCTGGACTGAATTCTCCAATTTTATCTTTTCACTTTATTTTTTATTTTTCTCTCTCTTTCTTGATTAAATTCTCGAATTTTATCTTTCCACTTTATTTTTTATTTTTCTCTCTTTTTCTGGATTGAATTCTCGAATTTTATCTTTCCACTTTATTTTTTATTTTTCTCTCTCTTTCTGGACTGAATTCTCCAATTTTATCTTTTCACTTTATTTTTTATTTTTCTCTCTCTTTCTGGACTGAATTCTCCAATTTTATCTTTTCACTTTATTTTTTATTTTTCTCTCTCTTTCTTGACTAAATTCTCGAATTTTATCTTTCCACTTTATTTTTTATTTTTCTCTCTTTTTCTGGATTGAATTCTCGAATTTTATCTTTCCACTTTATTTTTTATTTTTCTCTCTCTTTCTGGACTGAATTCTCCAATTTTATCTTTTCACTTTATTTTTTATTTTTCTCTCTCTTTCTGTTCTAAATTCTCGAATTTTATCTTTCCACTTTATTTTTTATTTTTCTCTCTTTTTCTGGATTGAATTCTCGAATTTTATCTTTCCACTTTATTTTTTATTTTTCTCTCTCTTTCTGGACTGAATTCTCCAATTTTATCTTTTCACTTTATTTTTTATTTTTCTCTCTCTTTCTTGACTAAATTCTCGAATTTTATCTTTCCACTTTATTTTTTATTTTTCTCGCTCTTTCTGGACTGAATTCTCGAATTTCATCTTTCCACTTCATTTTTAATTTTTCTCACTCTTTCTGGACTGAATTCTCGAATTTTATCTTTCTACTTCATTTTTTATTTTTCTCTCTCTTTCTAAACTGAATTCTCGAATTTTATCTATCCACTTCATTTTTATTTTTCTCTCTCTTTCTGGACTGAATTCTCGAATTTTATCTGTCAACTTTTTTTTCATTTTTTTTCTCTCTGGACTGAATTCTCGAATTTTATCTTTCCACTTTATTTTTTTATTTTTCATTCTCTTTCTGGACTGAATTCTCCAATTTTATCTTTCCACCTTATTTTTTTATTTTTCTCTCTCTTTCTGGACGGACTTCTTGACTTTTATCTTTCAAAGTTTATTTTTCTAGTATTCTTTTTTCTTTTCTCTCTATTTTTAGACTGAGTTGACGTATTTTTTTCTTTCCCCTTGATTTATTCCATTTTCTCACTTTTGCTAGATTGATTTATCGAATTTTGTCCTTCCACTATTTTCTCTTTTCCTCTCTTTTTTTTGCCTGGTTTTTTAAATTTTATATTTCCACTTTATTACTTACCTTATGGTCTCCTTTGCTTGGACTTAGATATGGAATTCTAACTTTTCACTCATTTATTTATTTATTTCCCTTTTTTTCCTGCTTAAATTACCTAATTTTATCTTCCCACTTATTATATTTCCATTTTCTCTCTTTTCTGGACTGAAGTATCAATGTTTATCTTTCTATATTATTAATTTCCTTTTTATTTCCACTTTATTCACTTCTTTTTTGGTTCGTTTTTTTGACTAAGTTCTGAAATTTTTCTTTCCACTTTATTCATTAACTTTTCTCTCCTTCTCTAGGACATGGTTCTCAAATTTTATTTCTCCACTTTCTTTCCTTTTTCTCTTTTATCGTGTTTAAGATTTCTATTTATCTTTCCAATAGATTTATCTCCTATATTCTCTCCTTCGTTTCGACTTAGTTCTGGAATTTTATCTTTCCACTTCATTTATTTCCGTTTTCTCTCCTTTCCTTCTGACTGAGTTCTCGAATTTTATCTTTCCATTTGATTTATTTCCATTTTTCACTTTTCTGGATGTTTTCTTGAGGTATATCTTTTCTCTTTATGTTTTCATTTTCTCTCTTTTTTTCTGGTCTGAATTCTCGAGTTGTTCTTTCCAGTAGATATTTTCCCTTTTCTCTCTTTTTCTGTACTAATTTCTATTCATTTATCTTTTCTTCTCATTTTATTTAATCAGTTCTCGAAGTGTATCTAATTCTTTTATTTATTTCCTTTTCTCTTCTCTTTGACTGAGTCCTCAAATTATATCTTTTCGCTTAATTTTGTTTCTGTCTACTTACCTTTGCAAAAGTTCTTTTACACTTTGTTTTTTTTTGTGATAGAAAAACTTGCAGACTATATAAAAATATAACTCCTGTTTCTTGTCTCATTGCTCATTCGCGTCAAATTTCTCTTTCTGTTGTACTATATATGTATATATGTTTGTGTGTGTGTGTAGGTATATGACCCTATGCACAGCGCTATGTGCATGTCATTTTAATTATCCATTTGTGATCCCGTCTAATAGTTTTTTCTCAGACTGAGTGTACTTGTTGCGCCATATGTACAAATGTGTATGCAAGGTATATATATATATATATATATATATATATATATATAATTAAGCCGTAGCATCTAAAAACAAATTTAGGTAAATCGACATGCCCATTTCAGGTTTTGTACACTTGAGTGCACATATTTCAAAAGGGGAAAAAAGTTTTTTGAGGAATATTTGGAATACCCCTGTTTTTTAGCTCAAAATTTCATATTTTTTAGTTGCGTGCGACTTTACATCTCACTATGTCGGTCGGTCCCCGTTTTGAATTTTTTGGGGGGGTGGAGGTAATAATATTGTAACTATTCGGCCGATTCTAACGAAATTTGAAGTGCTTATGTTGATCTGCATTCTCTTTCGAATGATATAATTTCCAAATTCCTCCCAAGGTTAGCCGAGTAATTATTTGTAGATAACGTAATAACTATTTGGCCAATTCTAACGAAATTTAAAACCCTATGTTGTTTTACATTTTCTTTCGAATGGTATAATTGCCAAGGTACTCCCAAGGTTAGTTCAGGAATTATTGAAAGTTTTGAAGGTCGTAAGGTCATAAATCAGAATAAGTGAGAGTAAGCGACTTTGGTCAGCAGACCTTGTTAATTTCCGAGCCAGAAAGATATACACCATCAGAGTTGTTCGTTTGTGTTTTAATTTCTTCTAAATAATTAGAGTTGAGTTTAAACTGAAGGATAATGACTAACAAGTAAGGAGTTCAACTCTTATTATCTAAATGATACATACTATTTGTCAACTGATACATTAGAGTCATGCTTTGTCTCAAATGAGGGCATGAAGTCACGGGATTTTAGTACCGTCCAAATGTAGCCATCTCTAGCTTCTTTTCCATAAACTTCGCCAGAAGCTTCCGTCACCATTCCCACACACCGCTACACACCTTGAGAATGGCATGGAATTTCAATAGAGAGTGGCTCGTCGACAATATTTTGCAGGTCTGCATTAGATAGATGCATTGTAAGTGGTGGCTCAAACCTGCACTCCTCTTCAGGGGGAAGTAGATCTGTTAGTTCCTTAGCAGTATTATCTATTTTTGGTAGCCTGAAATCACATATACAGTAACCTCACGGATCTTCTTGATTTTGTCAATAGCTAATTTCCTGTTCATCTGATCAATGTCTGCCAAAAGGACGTTCTCAGAATGGGCCCAGTAGGAATTCCTTTTAAGTGTTTGCTATGATATGACTTCACTGACAGGTTGAATTATTTGCAGAAGATTGATCTGTTCCAGGAGTGTTTAGATCCATCCGTGCATTTCAGAGAGAATTTGATGTGAAACCAGATGGGCCCATAATGACAAACGACAAACTGTGAGGGCATACAATTTATTATTAGGTTTTTCTGTTGCCACATAAAGTCGGCATATTTTGCTGGCAGTGGTCAGCCATCGAGATATTGGGCTTGGTTTCATATGTAGGAGATCATCGTCAATTACACCACTTCTAATAGCACTGATAACTCTGTACACATAAGTTTGGTCCTGACTTAGCTCAATCACATCTCTATCTGGAATAGAAGCTCTTTTAGCAATACATTGAAAACCATTTAGTGATACTGGTAGAGTTTCATAGGTGGTTAAGACTTTACCAAGTGGTCCAATCCATTGAATTCCACTTTCTGTTGAACCAATATATTTCCTGCACAGGTGCCTCAAAAGAAGCTCATTTAGATGCAAGCTGCAGATGATCCACTATAAAGGAGGATGCAATTGACATTCACCCTCTAATTGCTCCATTCTTGTAGCCAAGTATTAGTTGCCGTGCTGCCAGCTCTCAATGCCTTTATCTCATCTTTAATATAATTTTCAACAAGCCATTTCATCAGTCCGTCTACAATACCTGCACTTGTTCCCCGTTCAATAGTTAAATGATCTAAATAGACAGTACCAGTTTCTCCTGCAAGCAAATAGTTATCTTGAATTTATTTTGCTCGTTTGTTCCCAATCTTCTTTTTAGTTAGTGTTGTGTCTCTCCTCCCATCATAAAACAAAGCAGTGATTTTCTTATCTCCCAAACATTCAGATTCGGTGAAATTCCTCCTTAACTTCTGTCGTACCCTCCAGAATTTGTGATGGTCAATTACATGGAAGTGGTCTTCTGAATTTATAATACCATAGTCGAATAGTGCTGCACTACTAATAACAGCAGCAGCTCTATTTGACACAGAATACCGATCTGCTTCCATGGTAATTGTTGGTATTGATATGATGTTGTTTTCTGTACTCGCAAAGACTTTCTTGCATTCATCATCAGAAATGTCAGAAGATGAGATTTCTTCATCCAAAGCTTCGTTTGAAATTGCAGTTTTCTCTTCTCTCTTCTCTTTTTGTGACCTTGTTCTTCTCTTCTTTCCTGAATTCGATTTTTTCTGATTTTCCTTTTTTTTTAATCATTTGACTTGTTTTTACATCCACTTCTACAATTTTTATGTGACCCCCAGTTAATTAATTAATAATAAATTCATGCTCTCGACGTGGCACTTTGATGATCTTTCCACACTTGCAATCCAAGAGATCAGCACACTGGCAGTCTGCTATATCAAAAGGTTGACCCAATTATGGGATAAACCTTTTACTCTTAGTTATAGTCATTCCTTGTTTTGATACCACAGACGCTTCTTCGACCAATCGGAGAAATTTGGTTTTAACATTATTGATCGGCTAAACTGGAATACTGACCCTTTTCCAAATCTCAGCAAGGGCCTCAGATACTTCAGGAATAACATCCTTGTTCCTCTTGTATTTATTGTCTTTTACATACTGAATATATCCTCCAGCCTGATGATTTTTTGTTGGCAGCTCATAATGAGAAAGCTCCGGCAGTGGGGAGCCAAAGATACTATGACTTGTTGATATTCTAGTTCTTTTACTCATCTAAGCCCTGAAAATGAATAATAGAAAGACCAGTTAGTATAAAACAGAAATAATACATTTGATGAGTGAATCTATGACATGCATTCAAAAATGTGAAGCCATATCTGTGGTAGATCAGGTTAGATCTCCTGCCCTCCTTTGCTTTCCGTGTCCCAGAAAGGATAACGGATAGCACACAGGGCAATTATGCCACTGGGTCTTGCTCCGAATGGTGCAATTTAACTATGGGTTGCAATAAATCTCGTAAGAGTGACAACAGCTACCCTTGGTAGAATTAAATCAACTATCTAGGAGGTTCTGGATATCAAACTGGGCGAAATAAAATAATCTTTACTACTGTACAAACAAAAATAAGATAATGGATAGGAAAGATAAATGCAAAGGAATAACTGGGCGAATATGTTTAGAATGTTGGCTCTAGTTGGGAGCCGGGAGTATACACAAGCGGCCTCACGCGACCGACAAAGGAGAGTCCAATTTCGGGTGGATCTGCCACCCAAAGATTTTGCTGCTCGAGAAGAGCTGGGGTATGAGCGTCGAGCTCGATAACTTTCCAACAGCACGGGTTGGGTTTGCACTTAGGGCCGATCAGTACTCGGCCTGTTCGAAGTCATGACGGAGGATACAACCTGTCTTCCAGTAATCTCTGCCAGCCTCTGAAGTATGGATCGAGGGGGTATTTTGCCGGGGGGAAGCTGGTCTCGAATATGGCGGTTAAGAAGTTTCTAAAAAGCTTACATCGATAAATTTTGTCTCTTTTTTTCTTTTCTTCGGGCTCTTGGGGTATGGGAAGCCAAGAGAAAGGAGCCCTTGCGTCGTGGCCTCTAGGCAAAATACTTATTTTACCCAGGCTGATGATTTACTATTAATACAGAACCGCCGGAAGTGAATTTTAGACAGTTCACGAGATTTCGCGGAACCTCCCATTGTTACAATTATACTCGCTCTATGGAACGTCTTATTCGAACGGAAGTTAAGTGTCCTCAAAAGAAGCCGATCTCATTCGCATATTTTTTACTCGAATTTTGCCCGACTGCTGCAATAAATTAACTAATCTGCTATAATTGATGCATAGCATTTCCATCCTACGTGTCTCTCTCTCCATAGGAAATACTCTGTAAATATCTCATAAATTCGTCATACATCGATTAATTTATCGTGCTCTACGAGTAGTTTGCATACAAGTAATTCCTCAATCTACAATTGCCTAAGCAGAAAATTTCTTCCTGTACGAAAATTACTCATTTCTAGCTTCGGAGATGAGGACTATAATAACTGAATACAACCATCTTCACCCTACGAAAAAGATAATTTTTAGGCAAAATTTGGCCCCCAAAGAGAGAGTGTTACGATTTTTTCAGATATTTTTCATTTCCAAATTTTGGATGGTTTGCTCTACAAAACCTGAAATGTGCCTTAAAATTAGTTGCGACACTACGCCCTAATATATATATATATATATATATATATATATATATATATATATATATATATATATAGAGAGAGAGAGAGAGAGAGAGAGAGAGAGAGAGAGAGAGAGAGAGAAAGAGAGAGAGAGAGAGAGAGAGAGAGAGAGATAGATAGATAGATAGATAGATAGATAGATAAAACCACAGTGACAAGACTAATTTTATATGCGAAACCAGGTTTCGACGGAGACATCCGTCATTGTCAGTCGCTAGTGAATAAGTGGGATACAGAAGTTGCTTAACGTACAAACACACAAATCAGTGGCGCTAAGGTGGAATATGCGAGAATGTGCTGGCACTTTTGAGAAACGGAAGAGTAAATTTCTTGCTTAATAAGGTATTAGTATTGAATTGGCCATTGGAAGTATTAAAGGTGGGAATTTCTTTTATAAGTGCCGATTCAATTTGTGTGTTTGTACGTTAAGCAACTTCTGTATCCCACTTATTCACTAGCGACTGACAATGACGGATGTCTCCGTCGAAACCTGGTTTCGCATATAAAATTAGTCTTGTCACTGTGGTTTTATCCCTATAGTTACACGTACGTTACTGTACTTATATATATATATATATATATATATATATATATATATATATATATATATATATATATATATATATATATATATATATATATATACACACAGAATGAAATGTTTCAGCAGGGAACTTGTTTAATCGCGTTGTGGCAAAATTCAATACATTTGGTTGTGAAAATGTGAGTTATATCGCCGTCGTGTTCAACCTTGAACCCTTTCACGCATTCGACCATGGCATATGTCTTGCACACAACACCACGTCACAAAACACTCTAACCACATACACCTCCATACATTCTTCTTACATCTTCCTAACCCTCCCTACACTATTCCCCACTTCCATGCATATCCCTACACCCCATACTCACTCATACACTATTGCACTCTCGCATACTAGTCCATGCCTCCCTCCCCCACAATACACTTATACAGCCAAATAACACCCATAAATTCCCCTATATTTCTTCCACACCCACACATCACCATATATACATCTACAATTCCCCCTCTCCCCTCCCCCCTCCCTATTTAAGGGTCCACTGCCATTGTTTTGTTCCATCATCCCTCCTCTACTCCCCATAACCCCATTAGGCACTCTTTCCCCCATCACCCCAATATTCCTCCCCCACCCACTCTCCCCTTCTTACTCTTCATAGTCACCAACACCAGGGGTTCGGTGGTGGCTCCTGAGGCACCAACCCTGAACCCTGAAAAGGAGGAACGGGTTTCGCGCCCCCTTCCCCTCCCTCCCTTCCCCTCAAGGGCATGGGGGAGGGGGGAGTGAAGACGTTGTGGCATGACGGTACCCAAACCGTCATTATTCGGGGCTACTGCGAGTGAAAGGGGGTGGAGTTTATCGTAGTTCGAGGGTAGTGTGAGGTGGCATTTACCTCACTCCCACCCCCACCACACCATCCTGTAAATGTGCGGGTTTATGACTTGGCTAATGCACCTCGAGAATGCGAAAGACCCCGTTGTGTCCGGATTCGAAGTTATCGTTGTGGTGGATGCGTTTTGGGTGGGAGAGGAGTGGCGCGTGTGGCAGGAGCCCTTGAACCTAGAGCCGATGGGTTGGCAGAGGGGGGCGCGGCCTTGGAGGGGCAGTGATCTTGGCGCGCTCGTTCAAGTTTAACGCCAAGGCCACGCGGCTCTCAGGGTCGAGACAGACAAAGAGAGACAAGAAAGATAAAGAGAAGAGAGACGTGCGGATGAGGAGAGAGGGAAGAGACAGACAACGAGAGATAAATAGAAATGAAAAGGTATAGAAAGAGAGAGAGGAATAGATAAACAGACAATGAAATAGAGCAGGGGGGAGAGAGGCACAGATGCAGAGACAAGGAAAAATATATAAAGAGAGAGGGAAGAGACAGAATGACAATAGAGATAAACACAAGAATGATAAATAGAGAGAGAGAGATAAAGATAAGGAGAGATGGAAGAGAGAGACAACGAGAGATAAAGAGACATAGAAAGATATATAAATAGAGAGAAGAATAGATAAACAGGTAATGAAAGATTGATAAAGAGAGAAGGGGAGAGAGAGGCAAAGATGAGAGACAAAGAAAGATTGATAAAGAGAGAAGGGGAGAGAGAGGCAAAGATGAGAGACAAAGAAAGATTGATAAAGAGAGAAAGGGAGAAAGAGGCAAAGATGAGAGACAAAGAAAGATAGGGAAAGAGACATAAAGACAAGGAGAGATAGAGACAAAGAAATATCGATAAATAGAGAGGAAAGATAATATACAAACAATCAACTAAACCGCGATAGACGCACAGTACAATGGACGGATATAGACAAACCACACAGACAAACAAACACACAGACAGATATACAGACACACAAATAGACAGATATATTATAGACAAACAGAAAGACCCTGCGACTAGAGCGTGTATGGGGAGGGAGAGTTGGGTACCTCCCTAACTCCCAAAGGGGTCTACTCGAAATATCTACCTGCCATACAAATTCACTTTTACTTATTTAACTATTTTCTTCTCAAAATTTTTCCGACACCAATGCCATCGTTTGTTTTCCTTTATTTTTATTCAATTATATTAAAAAAAATACCGCCCCAGCGTTCACCCATGTTTCCCTCTGCCGGGGATTTCGCGCGTGTGCATCATACAACAGAGTGCGTGCCTTGCCCATCCCAACAACTAATGGGTCTTAATTGTAAATTATGGGGGGCTTCGAGAGAGTTGCGTATCCGACTCATCCTGAGTTTATTCGGGTTAGATATCGGATCGAGGCTAGAAAAAAAAAAACCGAAAATTAATTTTACGTTTTCTACGATCTATTTTTATATTTCCCTTGAAAAATATGAATTTCCATGCCGTACTTTTTTAATAATTCCATTAATAAAAACGCACAGTGAAAAAAATGCGTGCTAAAATTGAACGTATGAATCACATGCACAATTTTTTAAAACAAGGCCAACAGACCTAAGTCGCGTGCTCTCAATTATTCGGACATGATCTTATGACCATATGACCTTAAGACCTTCAAAACTTTCCATAATTCCCGACCTAACATTGGGAGTACCTTGTCAATTATATCATTCGAAAGAGAATGTAAAACAACATAAGAGTTTTAACTTTCGTTAAAATCAGCCGAATAGTTACGATGTTATTGCAAAAAAAATAATTGAAAAGTAAAGCAGTTACCATCCGCCCGGCCGACCTACGAACCGACATACTAACTTATAGAGTCAAGTGCACGCGACTAAAAAGGCCTCAGCTTCGCTTTTAATGTCATATGATTTTATTAAAACACTAAATTTCCTTGTGTAGGCCAAGCATGCTAGTGCGAATTGTCTATCAAACCTCTTCTTTTTACGGGAACCCTTTTTTAAAAAGGGTTGTAAATGGAACCGAAAAGGAAGCTATTGAAAGAGAAAGAATGGAGAGGTAAAGGAATTTCAAGGCATTAAAGCTGTTTCTTCTCACTCTCTTTGTTGTTCAATCTCTCCCTCTCCTTCTTTCTTTTCTTCTTCCCCTCCCTCTTACTCAGGGCCGCTTTAAGGAGCTGCGGGGCCCGTAGCACAAGGAACAGCGGGGCCCCTACCCGTATATATATATATATATATATATATATATATATTGTATCCCCCCCCCCCCCCCCCCCGCGCCATTTTCCTTTGCCGAGAGGCCAAAAATTATCTGAGAAATTTAAAAGAACTGCTGGTATGGCTGGGAGGGTTTTATTTTGTACACTTTTTATTCCTTTTCCAAGAACATCACCTTGTACTACCATAACATAATGCCAGACTCATTATACTATGCAGTATGCTCTAGTGATGTTTTGTATATTTTTCTTATATATGGTAATATCATATATAATAATAATATAAAAAATCAAGAAAATGAATAATTATTTTGTCTCGGCCTTCTGTGCCTAAGGGTAAAAACCTAATTATTACTCACTTTTTACATCCCCGCGGGGCCCCCTGAAGCGCGGGGCCCGTAACACGTCCTACATGTGCTACTAGGTTAAACCGGCACTGCTCTTAATCTCTCCCTCACTCTCTGTTCTTTCTATCTTATTCTCTCTCACCTTCAATCCCTCTCTCTCTCTCTCCTCCTTCACTCTCCCTCTCTCTCTCCATCTCTCTCTTACTATCTATCTCTCATAAACACACACACACACACACACAAGAAATGGCACTAAAAAGGCAGAACCACTCTGTTCCTTCCTCTATTACTCAAAGGTTTATAAATAGAAGTGAAAAGGCAATTATGGAAAGAGAAAGAATGGAGTGGTACAAAAATTTTAAATGAATTCCCAGGAATTAAATCTGTTTATTCTGTGAATAGGCTAATAATAATAAAAAAACCTTGAGACGTCTGGACCCACTATAAGGAAGGTTGGCCGTCGTAAATCAGTGACAACACCCGGAAATGTAAATTGTATTAGTAACATGAGCCTATCACGAGAAGATCGACCTGGTTCAGGCAGCTCGCAGAGAACAATTACTATAGTTTGAATATCAGTAGACGTTCAGAGTGACCCATAGGTCATTGGGACGTAAAGTATTTAAAAGAATGTACATCACGACGTGACCATAGAGTAATAAATAATGATGTTGAAAAAATATTCTCAACAGATGAAAAAGATTCCTACGAATCAGCGGAACGATGTTATTTATTATGAGACAAGTCGGTTTTGGAAAATAAATTATCCTTCTGTCGGGTTTATCAGAGAATAGTTGGACTTCTCTTCATTCCACAAGATGGATATATGAATTGACAAGGTTATTTAAACCTTTCAAAAGAAACTAGTTTGCTTAGTAATCGGTATCTTTATCTTAAAGGTGATTTTTATACTGCAACACGATGGCACCACGTCTCATAAACGTGAGTTTACGCGGACTTTATCTGAAGAAAAATGCGATCTCCTTTATTGGCAGTGTCCACCAGTGGCGGATGCAGGCTGAAGATTTAGGGGCTAACTTAAATTCATCCGTATGAGTAGTCTGATAAAAGGGCATTGATCATTAATAATGGTTATCTTACATAACATTGAAAGTAAATAAGAGTATCTCATACATGAGTGAGCACTAATTCTCTCAGATCCGAATTTTTTCCACACATCAGAAAATTATGAATTGTAATTTTTTGACGTCAGCTAAGGTAAAAATACTGTATTTAGTAATTATTTTTTAGATTTACCTGTATTTTAGACATGTATCTAAATTAGGGTACATTCAATCGTAACGGTTTAAAAAAATGTTTATATATATTCAAAATTATTACATAATTCTTTCTGAATATCAGAATACAAGTATGGTTTAAAAATTAAATATAAACATAAACGGTTTCATATTTTGGGAGGGGCTTCAGCCCCCACCCCTGGATTCGCGCCTGGTGGCCACCTCAATCACTATATTGCAACCCCACTGACTACTGCAGAATTTGTTTATTAAGGTCGAGAGGAAAAAAAATACTCGTTGTAATAAAATAACACTGGCAGAAGTATGAAAGATTACATATGATGTCTTGCAGGAAACGTTTACGATTTGTTTGGAAATAAAACGGTGGACGTCGATTTCTCGAAGCAGGATTTAAATAAAAAAAAATGTCACGCCATTTTTACACTACATCTTTTATTAACAGAAGTCTGGGAAAAAAGTGCAGTATGAAACCTAATATAATATTTCAACACATATTTACTTCCACTTTTGTACTCGCATACTTACTCAAACCCTTTGGCCGAAATTCCCTCGTTGGTTTTCGCGGTTTCTTCCTAAGTAAATAACAATTACAGCACCCACTAACGAAGCCATCACTTCTGACGGTGGACTGTGGAAATTGATCTAATTAATTAATATTACTATAATAATTATTATTTCTATTATTATTACCAACTTGTGTCCTCGATAGTGTGCGCAAGCAAAGATTTGATGCATACACGTAAGAGCGCACACAAACAATTCCACATGCGCTCATGCACAGAATTGGATCCGAGTGAGAAGTTACACTTCGTACATTTCAGTGTTTGTGCTCTTTTGTACAAATTGTACTCTGTACACTTCGTATAAATGTACTCTAAGGGAGCTTAAATACTTCCTCCTCAGGGCATTAAGGATTCATTGACTTCTCAGGTCTGTTTCCTTGCTTGCCCGCAACTCCGACTTGTTCTTGATTACAAACCTTCTAGTTCGCACTTCAGGGAGGTTTTTTATAAAATCCCGATTAAGGTTTGTGTTCGTATTTGCGAAGGTTTGAGTTCGTAATTCTAAAGGTGTTTTACGTATGAGGGTTTTAGTTCGTAGTATGTGTTCGTGCGTTTGGAGCTTCTAGCTGATAGGGTTTATAATTCGTAGGTACAAGATAGTTCGTACTTGAGGGTCTTAGTTAGTTGTTTATTTTCATTTAGAGTGAAAACCAACGAAGGCATCTGCCACAGAATGTTTGGAAGAAGATGGAGGAAGGTAAGATGTGTGCTAGATATACTGCCGCAGCTCCCCCTTGCAGGCATTGGGGCCCAGAGGGCACGCACATTATCTGGATGTTAGCCGCAGCATGGTTATCCACATAACACCTGATAATACGTTGCAGGGATGAGTTCGTACTAACGAAAGTTCTCTTTCGTACGCCTGAAAGTTTCATTTCGTAATTCTGAATTTAGTTCGTATTTGTGAATGTTGTAAGTTAGTTTGCAACTATAAGAGTTCTAATTTGTACTAGTTCCTTTTTATAAAGGTTTGATTTTGCACTTGAAAATTTGTTCGTACATAAAAAAATATTGTTCATATTTAAGTTCATTCCTCTTTGTAAGGGCCCAAGGTTCTCTCCGTCTCATATGAGGGTTCGAATCCGCATTTATGTAGGTTATAGTTCGTGATTGAGTTTGTTCGTACTTATGAGTATTCAATCTTGCATTTGGAAGTTTGATAGTCTATATAAATGTTCAATTTCTAATATGAGTTCGTACTTACAAAGGTTCTAGTTTTTACTTAAGTTTGTTCGTATCTATGAGGGTACTATTTCGACCTTGAAAAATCGTATATTCGACCAAGTGCCAATATAGCTATGACGTCATGAGTATGACGGCACGAAGCCGTCCTTCTGAGGGTTTCAGATCGTATTTCGAATGTATGAGGGTTCTATTCCGTACTTCTGAAGGCTCTAGTTCGTACTTCTGAGGGTCCTAGTTTGTAATTTTGAGAATTATTTACTCATATTTATATAGGTTCTGATTCGTACTTGTGAAGTTTCTGGTTCGTACTTCTGAGGGCTCTAGTTCGTATTTACGATGGTTATGGTTCGCACTTCGGATGGTCCTGGTTGGTACTTCTGAGGGTTATGGTTCGTAATTTTGATGGTTTCGGGTCGTACTTTTGAGGGTTCTGGTCCGTACCTATGAGTATTTTGGTTCGTACTTTTGATGGTTATGGTTCGTACTACTGTTTCTAGTTCGTACTTCTGAGGTTTCTGGTTCGTATTTCCGATGGTTATGGTTTGTACTTCTGATGGTCCTGGCTCGAACTTCTGATGGTTGTGGTTGGTTCTTCTGATGGTTTGGGGTCGTAATTTTGAGCGTTCTGCTTCGTACTTCTGAAGGTTCTGGTTCGCACTTCTGATATTTCTGATCCTTAGTTATGAGAGTTCTGGTTCGTACTTCTGAGAGTTTGGCTTCGTACTTCTGATGGTTCTGATATGTAATTCTGATGGTTTAGAGTCGTACTTCTGATGGTTTTGTTCGTACTTCTTAGGATTTTTGTTCATACTTCTGATGGTTCTAGTTCGCACTTCTGAGGGTTCTGCTTCGTACTTCTGAGAGTTTGGGTTCATACTTCTGACGGCTATGGTTCGTACTTTTGACGGTTCTTGTTCATACTTCCGAGGCTTTCAGTTCTATTTCTGATGGTTATTGTTCGTATTTTAGGGAGTTCTGGTTCATACTTCTGAGAGTTCTGGTTTGAATTTATGAAGGTTTTAATTCGTACTTGCGAAAGTTTTCTTCGCACTTATGAGGCTTCTTGTTCCTATTTGTGATGGTTCTGGTTCGTATTACTGAGGGTTATTGTTCGTACTCGAATTTATTCGTTCTTATTAAATTCGTTGGCACCTCCCCTTTTTTTCGTACGATTGAATTTTCTAGTTCGTATTTGAGTTCGTCCAAACTGTTTATGTTCCTTGTTCGTCCATACGAGAGTTATTGTGTTCTTCTCATTCTCGATCAACTTTCGCCATTCTACTCCAAGATTTTTCCTCCTGTCGGTGATCTACCCCTTCCTACATTTCGTTTTTTCGAATCATCTTTCACCGATGGGTGTAATTCGATGGAGGTTCGTTAAATCAGGAGGAGATCATTCTAATTATTATTATTTTAGGAGCTCATCAATAAGTAGGAGACGAATGAAGAAGCAGAAATGAGTAGGAAGACTCCTTAATCCAGGTCGTACATGTGAAACAAGTACGAACATAATCCTACGCTACCCTAGGGAATTCTAATATATTAGGTTGTTAAGGAATTAATGGGTTTTTTTAGAAGAAAAATGTTTTTTAGAGTTGCTCAAATTGCTCCGAATTTCCGGCAAGCTATTTAAATATAACTGTAATAATGTCTAGGCCTTTTAAGCTGTAGTAATTCTTAGGTCTTTTTTAAGATGTATTTATCCCTAGGCCTTTATCAAGATGTTATAATTCCTATGTAATTTCTAAGCTGTATTAAAGCAGGCCTTTCTTTTTAAGCTGTATTAATTCCTATGGCTTTTCTAAGCTGCGCGATTATTGATGATGAGGCCTTTTTGAGAAGTATAGACCTTTTTAGGCCTAAGCTTTTCTAAGCTGTAATAATGCCTAGGCCTTTTCTAAGATGTATTATTGCTTATGACTTTTTTAAGAGGGCTAAGCTTTTATAAGCTGTATTAATTCTTCCTATTTTTCCTAAGCATCACGATTATTAATGACTAGGCCTTTTTTTAAGAAACATAGGCCTTTTAAAGCTTTTTATAATGCTTAGGGTTTTTTTTAAAAGCTTAAATAATGGTGTCTGGGTGCCACATGAACTGTCTGAGAGACAACGCTTACAGAGTGTGAATATTGTTTCATTTACAACCTAATCCATATGTTCAACAACTACAGCGTTTAAATGAAGCTCATGAAAAAATATATCCTTCCATGCTCCACCAAATGGGTTGTCCTCCTCTTTCATCACAAATGCACTCACACATGTGGTACATTAGACCCAAGGAAAATAATAATGCGTGTGTTTGGCAATTTTGTCCTCATCCTGCCTATTCACCGGACCTTTCACCCTCTGATTAACATTTATTTTATTCGTTGTCCTAAATGGTAAAGTTTACTCTGATATGGAAGAGGTGTAAAAGGATATTAAATCCTATATTTCGTCAAAACAGAATGAATTCTTCAAGAAAGGTGTCTAGTACTTAGTTAAACGTTGGGAGAGAATTGTCAATAATAATAAAAATTACTTTTCCCAATAAATGGAGTTATAGGAAGTGGTTAAATTACGAATGATTTTACTTCCCTTAAAAAATAACTACTTTAATTTCTTGATAACATAATATATCGTTCATATGTATGTATACTCCCTTCCCAGAAATCAACTCTCGTTGGTTCGTATGTACTTTTACCGGGAGGGAAGGAGTATAATATCTACGGACCAGCGCAATTAAATTGGATTACAGGCAACTTTAGAGAACGGATTATTTTTTAATTATTATTAAAAGAAGTCTATGGATATGTACTCCCCACACCGACAAATCGATGGCAAAAAGCAACCCGAAAGGTGGGGAGAGAAGCCTTAGAACGAGTACTGTACAATGTTTTAAGTGTCGCATTACTTTTTCCCTCGAAGAAGAGGAATTACTTTGTACCTAACTAGAAATGTCCCGAGAAAAGTGTAATAGCGGAACAGATTTGATACCACCCTTCTCCCCGGGTACATGATAGAACTTATATTCCATTTATGGAAGAAGAGTTGGGAGTTTTATTAGCATTGAAGGACAGTAGAATTTACCGAACAAAGATCTCCAAGATCTCTAAGGACGAGTTAATTCTAGGACTGTTTCCAAATTCGTTAAGCCACCATTTCGAGATTCAAAAGAGTACATGTTGTTTGTCGATACACAATGACCATACTATTTCTTATTTTTGTATTATTAATATTAATGGCAGAAAGGCTTTATTTTAAAAAAATCCAGGATGTATATTTATGGCATCATGGCTGATGCTTATGATTATAAAGTTTCGCGCAAGGCCGAACACCCCTTCCCGTGATCTCATGCGACCTTGGCTAACTTGAGCCTTGTCATCCATATACATAAAAATGATTGGACGCATTCAATTCTTCCTCACAAATAATTAAACAATTGGAACTCAGTCTACGAATAGAAGGATGACACGGGGTTGGTTGTTTATATCTAGAGGAAAAAATCAAGGGTTTACGTATTTAGATAACATATCAACATAAATCATTCTTCGCGTGTTTTTATGACCTACTCAAGTTTGGGGGCAACTTTTGCAGGTAGATTTTTGTTTGAAGAGTCAAATTTCACTTCAGGTTTGCCTTGAAATGTTAGAAATTTAGTGCAAGTTGAAGCTGCTTAGTGCCATGATTACCGTGGGGGAGGTTTTATTTCATGACAAATTTATATCTATTTTAAAAATCTATTTTCTTTTATTGTTTTATTTCAAAAGGCGGTTAATTTGATATTTAGTTTGAAGAATTTTAATTTGGAGCCATTGATTGAAGGATATTATTTGTAGATTTAAATTGGGGACTTCAATTAAGAGATATTTACTTTGGAATTTATTATTTAGGGATTTTATGGTATATGGGGGAGGCTCATTTTAAAAGATATTTTTCTGCAGATTTGAAGATTCTTTTATGGATAGTTGTATTTAAAAATTTTAGTCTCGAAACTTATATTTTAAGATTTGGAAGGGGGGTGGGTATTGTATTTTTGAAACAACTCAGAGATATTTATTCGAATCTTTTATTTGAGGATTTCTATTTCATTATTTTTACTTGTGGCAATTTTTGGACGCCTAACTTAAGAGAGAGTATTTAGAGATTTTTTTGTATATTTTTCTTTCGACATTTTATCAAATATATTAGCATTTGAGATCTCATATTAGAAACATTAAATTAGGAGATAGTTATTTCGAGATTTAGAAACATTTAATTCGGAGATTTGAGCATTTATATTTGGATATTCGTGTATTCTCATTTTGAAATTTGGATTTTTCATCTGGAAATTTGAAGATTTTTTTAAATTTGGAAATTTGAAAACTTGTAATTTTGAGGTTTGAAGATTGGAATATTTTTAGTTGGAATTTCAAAATGAAGGGGCAATTGGGGCCCAGAGGGGTTGAAATTTTCACTTGGAGATTGAAATATTTATAATTGAAAGAAAGACCTATTAAGAGGTATTTATTTAGCGTTTTCAAAACTATTTTGCTTTAGCGAAAACTTTATTTAGAAGAATTTGGAAATCCCTAAATAGATCTTTAAATAAAAAATAAATAAATACTTTCAAGAACTATGAGAGTCTTTATAAAATTTTGTTCAATACTTTTTGACAAACTTTGGGGTCTTTTGGAAATTTTATTCAATACCTTTTTCGACCGATTTGGGTTTTTTTTATGGAGTATTATTTAATAGACCTTTCAGGAGTATTTGTAAGGTCTTAAAGCGAAATCTTCGTATCGGTAGAAACAACCTGAGAGGAGGAGGAGAGGAAGATTTGAGAGAAGAAGAAAATGAACAATGAGAATCTAGGAGAGGTGAGGTGCCATAATATTTAATCAGCCCTATTTTATACTTAAAAATATAGAAAACCAACATGGGCATCGCCGCCATAAAGAACTTTAAAAGTGAGAAATAAATTAATGAAATTCAAAGAAGTGAAAGGGTGAATGTGGCATATCCCGAATTCTTTAAAGAGGGAACTACTTGTGGCAGTGGGTGGACATGTAATTCTCCTAAATTTAACTCATTTTCAGCGAGCCTAGATCTTCTTAGGATTTCAAGAGGCCTTGTATATTAGTAGGCCCCAATACGACACTATATATGCCTTCGACGGTTATCGAGTCATATAGTAAATAAATCCTGAAAGGAATGCATTCCTAAGCCTACAAGAATATGTTCCTACATATGAACCAGACGATTCTAAAATACGAACTTCAATATATACATTGTAAAACAATCTAGCAGCAACCTAACAATTTCGTAGCGGAAGCAATGAAATCATTGATCAAATCGATTCATGATTCAATGACAACCTTTTCCCGATTTCGTCAGCTTCCATTGCCTCTATGGTAGAATGGGCAATAGGGAAATTTCCTCCACCCCATCTCGCAAATTATTCCACCCCGCATGTAAATTCTGCCATGCAGGAAATAGTAAAACGCCGAAGCCTCCGCAGGTTATCACGCGAGGTTGAGAGTGATGGTCCGATGACACCCTCCCAAGGAGGAAGGGACAGGGAACTAAAAAGGGGAGATGATCGCGCGCGCAGTCATTTACTAGGAAATGAGACAAGAATAAATAATACAGAAATAGAGAGATGAAATAGAAAGAAATAAGAAAGAAAAATGAAATAGGACGAAAAGGGAAATAGAAATTGGCAGTGCTAGGAAATTAAACTGGAAGATGGTAGGAGGACTTAGCTACGGTTTTAAGAGCGACAGTACATCGTACCAGTGCATAGTACCAGTACATACTACCAGTTCAAATATATGAAGAGAAACTGATTCGAACAACCCCTCAAAATCATAGAGGAAATCTTGGATGAGACAACGAACGCCATCAGAAGCGATTGAAGATAAAGAATAAAAGTTGTGAAATTGAGAAATAAGAAATTCGTTCAGTAAAAGGTAACTTGATAACTGTACAAAGAACATAAATTAGCCTCACCTCCAGGCACCTATGCATCCCTTTGCAAGTCCAATACTTTCTTCTATTTTCACCGCTATTTTTTCTAATCTACCAGTACGTATTCTAGCCCTTATACTTATGTCACCACTTTATCGAATCTAGAGTTAAACAATAAGGAAGCATTTGATATATTTTTTTCTTGAAAATAATACAATCACATTTAATAAGGAAAAGTCTTATCTGGTTTTTAAAGTGATGTTAAATGTAGTTAAAACATTAACTATGTATTGGAATTTGAAGGTCTCATTTTTACCTATTTCATTTTTAAAGCGAATTTCTCACTCTAAAATTATCAATTTTAAGAGAACCTATCGTGAAAAATTTAGGAGTATGATGGATTAAATTTCTTAAAATTACATTCTCAGTTTGTTTTGGGATTGTTTTTTTTTAGATCTAATGTTATTAAATAATTCTTATCTCAAGTTATTAATAGGGTCTGGTTTATATAGTACACTTCTCTTAGGTAAGGACTTAGGTTACACGTTTGAGGTAAATTTTCTTCTTTACTTTTAGTAACAAAGTATATTTAGCTTATACCGTATTCTGACGAATTTGCATATTATTAATTTTGTGGTATTTTATGACTTCCTTATGATTAGCATTGCAATAGTTTTCGGTGTTTAATAGTTTTTATGTAAACATTTTAATTAGTCTCTAAACTTAAGTCGGGTTTTTTTCCTGGAAGGAATTTAGTACTTTTAAATTACTTTGCCCCGTCAATTATAAATTAATATTTTTAAGTTATTCAAAGACTGCAATATGTTTAAGGTGTAATTCAGAATCCATAAAGGTACCGTAGATGGGAAGTTCATCTTTTCCAGACAAGGAATTATTACGCGTTGAGGTAGGCCTGTGTTTTGATGATAAGGCCTACCTAGATTTTTTTAGGCCTTACGGCTTCGACTGTTTCAAATGACATGAATTTATCTCTCATTTTTATGTTCCCGGTGCGAGGTTAGGGGAAGAGTTAGTTGTACTATTAGATAAAGTGTTTACTTTCTACTTGATAATTTATCTCTTGGCGCTTGAGCCACTTTCACCTCAAACTTCTAATTCTTCCCTTGGCTCTAATGCCGATATGTTCATTGGTTCAAATCACACATTTTAACAATTCCTAACATCACCACTTTCTGATTGAGCATCTTTTCAAATACTGATGGGCAGATGCACGGGAGTTTTAAGGTAATCTTTTAATAATTTATTTTATGACTCCGATTTGTTGTCCCAATTTGCCTTATAACCCTAGATACTCAACTCTTGGTAAAGAAAATCGTATTTTTTCATCAAGTTTATCAATATAAGTTTTTAATACTCTCACACTTAATTGGATCTATCTTTGGTAGTTGGACAGACGTTTTGTAAATACAGGAATTGTCTCTGATATTTGTCCTGTATTGCCTTTGTCAGGGCCCTCTAGTCATTAGAGGGGTGGAATAATTCTGTATGATGCCTTGCAAAACTTATTCATCCCTTCGGTATGAATCTCCCCTCTTATTCGTAGAGAAAAGGTGTTATGTTATAAGTTTTCCTTTTGCCTCCTTAACCTCGAAGAGTCTGGGATAACCTTTTGTTTATTCTCGAAACCTCAGGGAGATAAGCTATTATTAATTCATTTTATTTTGATTATGCAAATTCATTTTGGATTTTAGCCCAGAAGAAATGAAAAATTAAGCAACCAATTGATTGGAAACAACCTTACGACAGCTGCACAAAGTTGAAGGCTACCAATGTGCTGTACATATTTCAATTTACCCATGATGACCGAAAGATTCATCCTAATATTTAAAACGTGGAAAAGGAGCCACGGCGATTGGTAAAGGTCGACAAACAAAAACATTCAAAACTTCCGGCTGAAGATGACACTGAAAAGGCAAAAACTCACAGACCTAATGCATAAAAATATTTAATAAATAGAAATCTACCACGACTGATTCTCCATTTTAACCTATAATTATGACTTGCGTTCATCAGTTGAAAAAATCAAAATTAACTGGTCAAGGCAAAGTTTTACCTCGTCTTTAACCAAAATATATGCATCCATACAGGGTGAACCAAAAGTAGGTGTATACAATCTGATTTTTCCCCAAGTAAATCAAACCAATGAATAAATAAAAATATAATACTATATATTTAATTCAACCATATATATATATTTATATATATATATATATATATATATATAAATATATGCATATACACCCACATTTTTTATGCAGGATTTATTGAAGTCGACAGCGGTTGCATTGTTTACCTTTGGCTGCAGCTTTCTTATAGCTTTGACTATAGTCTCAACCGATGGCTCTAGGCGAGGAAAATTGCTCGGAAGAGGCATAACTTTATTTGCCTAGACGTCTTCGACATAACAGTAGGTCATCTTCGGGGCAGAATAGTCATGATGATGTACTTAATATCAGAAGAAGGTTTGGATAGTGGTAGATGAAAGAGTGGTAAAAATTTAAGAGAGGTAGGGATATTTTGCGCTAGTAGGGAGGGCATCGCTTTCCTTTATTTATTTTTACGTTAGCTTTTGCTTTTATTCATTGATTAAATGTTTTTCTCCTATGTTTTTGTATCTTCATGTGCTTTAGCGTTCTTTTTTTTTGTTTATGTTGATGATTTGGTGTAATTATTTTTGGTATAAATTTTGAGCATTCAAGCCTTTATTAGCTATTTTGTCCAACAAATTACCATGTGCTTGTAGTTTAGTGTAATGTTGTTTGTTCTCATTTGATTCTTCTATGTTGTACTTGTTGTATTTGATTATTGTGTTTCATCTATGTATATATTGGTGAAATGTCTCCTTGTGAGCATAGTTTGGTGTTCGGGAACTGACGTCGGCGTGAGACTTTTGCCCGTAGTGTTGCAGGTATGTTAAACGTGCCACCTATTCCCTGTAGCTCCGGAATGACACCATTCGCTAGGGTGGACCAGACCTTTCTTCCCAGTTTCTGGGTGGCAACATTAATGGGTTCCAATATTTTCCTCCTGTGTAGATCTCATTGCCGGAGGTGATCACGCCTTCTGATTTTATTAATAAGTAGAGATGCAGTGTTCTGGACACGTTGAAGTCTTCTCATTGAGGATTTACTGGCTGCCTCAGTTACCACTGCGGGGTATATGAGCCTAGCCTGGACATACATCAGCTATATATTCCTGATGTTGGCGGAGCTAAAATTTCTAAACCTGTATAGCTTGGAGATTTCTCTCCTTGCCAGGTTCGGCGGAGTAGCCGTATTTCCTTCCTTCTATGATGATGGGCCATGTCAACTTGCGGCTCAGCGAGACGATTTTGAATTTGTCTCTGTTGGTCCTGATCTTTCATCGTCTCTTGTAATGGTTGATGTTATTGATTTCCGCTATCGTACGAGCTGCCTGTGCCCTTGCTTTCCTCTCTGAGCATGGGACGATTTGCGTGATGTCATCTGCGAATTGCAGATACATCGTGTCCCTGTGCACCGGAGTTGGGAGGTCGATGATGAAGACCAGGTAAAGCAGTAGGCTCAGGCACCTTCCCTGGGGAACGCACGCCTTTAGTTCGAATTCAGGTCCTCTTTAGCCTTCAATCATGAGACATGCCCTTCTGCAAATGACAAAGTCACAGAGGATCCTTTCCAGGATTGGATCTAGATGTAGGTTCAGAATCTTGTATTGAAGTCCTTCTAGCCAGACTTTATCGAAGGCCTTCTACACGTCTCTAAGCACAATGTCTACATAGCATCCGTTCGCTTGGGAATATACTACTTTCTCTGTTAGGAGCCCCAGGGCCGTATCGGTGCCCCTTTTTCTACGGAACCCGTGCATCTTAAGAAGAGAGATCGGGGGATTGTTAGCCACCTGGTCTGAGGGCTTGTTTCACTTTGGGATGAAGATGATTTTGGCCATCCTGTACCAGACAAGGATGTAGCCTGTATTCAGGGCAGCGTTCATTGTGTTCGTCAAACCCTAAATTATTTTCCTTGGGTCATTTATGAGGTTGTTTTTCGTAATTTCATAGCAGCCTGGTGCCCTCTGTTTGAAGAACCTAATGGTGTTCAAGGTCTCTCCGAGACCTAACTATCTCTCTTTCTTGAGATACTTGCGGGGGTGGGTGGGTTCTATGTATCACTATGCCGAGGTCATCAAGCAATTGGTCTTCGAAGTCCTGGTCGAAGTCGTCGTTCTCCTCAGGTGATATCGCGAAAATCTCTTGCCAGTGCGTTCTAAATTTTCTCTCGAGAGACTTTGGGTTCTCAATGATGTCTTCTCCATCTTTGATTTGAGTTCTGGGTCTGGCAGGCAAACCCCTAAATCTCCGGATGTTGTTCTAAAATCTTACAGGATTGCTCTCTTTTTCCAGCCTCCCAATGATGTCATTCCAGATTGCTCTTTGCTTTTCATTAGCAACGTTCTTTAGTTCCTCTCCTAGTTGTCTCGTTCTGGGTGTCCTTTTCCAATTGGTGCCTGTCCTGCCCATCTCTTTATAGATTTCTCTATGTTCCCGGGTGATTTCTCTCAACTCGTTCGTCTACCTAGGTTGTGGAAGCATTTTATAAGAGATTCTGGGGACGCATCTCTCGTCGGCTTGTATGAGAAAATTAGTAATCTTATTTATCTCCTCATCAATCTCTTCGAGATTAGCGTCTCCCAGGTCAGCTAGTTGGTATGCACTAAGTATCTCTCTATATAGCTCCCAGTTAGCTTTTACATAACTTTTCCTAAGTGGGACGGGCTTGAGTAGTGGGACAAGCGAGATTGTGGTGATAATTGGGATGTGATCGCTCAGTACCACTGGTCGTGGCTCATTGCTAATATTGAAAGTGAAGTTTTTGCTCGTTAACACCACTTCCGGTTTAGTTGCCGAACGATGTGTTAAGAAGATCGGGAAATCCGGCCCGACCCTCTGGAATCTGTCTCTTTCGAGTAGCAACTCTAGGTTTCTTCCCCTTTGGTCAGTGCTTCCGTAGCCTGAAGCGCTTCATCTGGCATTTAGATCACCACAAAGCAATGTTAGTTTCATGCCCCCGAAAAGGGTGTAAAAGTTGGTAATCAGCAGGTATTTGCGAAGTGGAGGTTGATAGGCACTCGCCACGGTCAGGTTTCCCCCTAGGGTTGGTATTTAAACAGCCACAAATGACTCTTCTAGGTTTGGAAGTGTTCTGTATGTAATATTTTTTCGGATCGCGATGGCTGCGCTGTCGTAACGATACTGTGTGGTGTTTGATTTATAACGGTGTAATTTGGTATCTTTATTCTGTTTGTATTCGTATTAACACCGCATTCAGTGATGAGAATCAGGTCGGGATCGACTGTACGGAATATGTTTCCGCATGAAATGTGTTTTCCTTTCCATCCAGTAACGTTAATTGTAAGTATTTTTAATGTGTTATTTGTGTTTTCCATGTTTGTGTTGTCTAGTGCTTGGGTCTTTTATTTGTGTGTGTGTCTTCTTCTACTGCTTTTTATTACGTCCCTTTTTTTCGTTTTTGATTTTAGAAAATCCTGTTTCACTTATGGCGAGGCAGGAGTCCCTATGTATTTATATTTCTGCCGGCATGAACGTTTCCTAAGTTGGCGAATCGTACGTCCATTTCAATAAGCCTGTTTTCATTCCTTCGATGATCTCCCCGATGTTGGGATCCTCTGGGAAGGGAGTTTCAACCTTCCTGTGAGATCAGATTTTGATCTCTTCCCATCTAACTTTTTAGTTTGACAAGAACTATTCCCTTTACTCTTGCTCCTTGCTCTCTCGTGGGACCTAGGAGGCTGGGGCACTCTTGTTCTTCTTCAGAGAAGGAAGCAGAGCCTGAAAGGTTACCCTCATCCTATGATATCCTTCTGGATGTTCTTTTTTCACTCTTTTCCCGTTGCTTTCTGGCCTCAATTCTGGGGTCCCTGTTTGCGGACCTTTGAGGAGCTAGGGTTGGTTCCGGGATCGTGTTCTTTTCCGTCATTTCTTCATCTATTGAGAAGATAGTCGCTGGTGCCTCTTCCTTGGGCTGGAACTGGGCATTCGTACCAGCTGAGTCCTATTTGGCTGCATCTGGAACAGGTCGATTCCTGCTCCTTGCACTCCTTCGTGGTGTGGTGCTTGAGTCTATAGCATCTAAAGCAAATCTGCACCGGCGTGAATTCCTTCCGTTCGATTTGCTCAACGCTTATTTTTGCATTGAAGAGAAGTAGCCCTTTCTCTTTCGCCCCTTTCGCTATCCGCATACCTGATAAGATTATTTTTAACACGTGATGATATTTCTTGTTGTCTCTTCTGTTTATAAATTTGATTATTTCAACAATCCTTGCGCATTCCTGGTTCCCTTTTATTTCCCCATTGATTTCTTCTTTATTGTGCTGTGGCCGATCTAAGGGTCCAGCCTTCTGCACACTACGCTTATGTGTGCTTGGATCTGAGGAGGGGTGCTTGGCTGTAGATTGATTTCCTTCGGGGTTTTAACACTTCCTTCTTTGTGATGTCTCTACGTCTTCTTCCTTTTCACATATTGCGACAAATCCTGTTGGCGTGTTTAGTAGTCGAAAGGTTGCGATGTTTAATTTTCCGAATAGGGTTTCAAACACCTTCCCTTTGTTCGGTTTTTCAAGGTCGCTTAGAGATCTCAATGGGCCCCTGCAGCATTTTGGGTCGTCATTATGGTGGTGAGCACCCCTTGAAGAGGAGAGCGCACTTTGTTCTAGCTTTGTCCTTTTTCTACTATTTAGGGACTCACTAGTGTATATCTTAAAAAAAATAGAATTTGCCTTTGGGAGAAGAGGCCCCCCTCCCTGGGGGGGATCCTCTCGTAGGTGTGATTGCATGGCGGACTTATTGATGATGCCGCCCCCCGAGGGTGTTTTAATCGCGACCGCATCCCAACATACCATAGAGGCGGTTGCATGTCCCTTGTCCGGAATAGTTTCGCGACCGCATCCCAACATACCATAGAGGCGGTTGCATGTCCCTTGTCCGGAATAGTTTCTGACATTATTATCGGCTGTGTGCTACTTTTCAAACCAGCTTCATCCAATGACCCTAATTATGGCCGTGCAATTGCTCGGCATAGTTGGGAGGAAACATGAATGACAATCCCCTCTCACATCTGACGGCAGTTCACGCAGTGGGGCGGGACCGGGGACTTAAGCAGTCATCTGCCTAAGTGGGGTGGCTAAAAAGAAAGATGAAGATTAGTAGTGATTATGAATGGTGATATAAGTACGACGTATAGCTCTCTTTCGTAATAGTGGTTTCTATGAAGAGAAACTAATTCTCGGAGGCGTTTTTGGAACTTTCCCAAAACGTTACCTCTTTTACCAAATTTGTGAAGTAAATTGCAGGAGTCTTAGGTCTTACGTCTTTATAAAGTTGGAAATAAAGTATAAAGTAGTAGTATGGTAGATATAATTTGTTAGGCAAAGTGGTGAAAATGTAAAATGGTGAGTGTTTATGTAGTCGCTGCGTGATCAGCCATCTTTGGAGTTTCTTATTTTTTGTCGTTCAGATCTTCTTAATTGGTAATATTATTAAAGGCTCTCACACCTCTATTTTTCCTTTGTTTTAACTTGTTTACTAGTTTGCTCGCTTTGCAGTTGAGTTTGTATCATTTCTTCTTTCGTTATCTGTTGTACAATAATATCTCTCTATCTATATAATGGTTCTGGTTCTTCGAGTGGTTTTCCACTTCGGAAGTTTCCCCTACTTCTCCTTCTATACTCTAACGGTATGTCAATTTTTCTCCTCTTCCCTTCGTTGATTATTTCCTCTAATCTATCCCATATATTTACTGCTCTTTTATGTAATACCATGTTAATTGATTCCATATCTATTTCTCCATGTAAGTCTCTCTGTCGTCGTCTTTCGCTCCTTTTCGCATTTGTAATTATCAATACTACGCTATTCTGGACTTTCTGCAGTCCTGAGATGTTTGTCTTGTGCAGTCTGTTTAGTGGAATAGTGGGATACAACAGTATAGATTTGCATAATACATTGTATAATTTAATTTTATTATTCCTACACAAGTTCCTAAGTTGGAACAATTTAACTAGGTTTCCCTTAGCAGAGCTTATTCTTTGACTTACTTGCGAGCTGTAACCGTTTCTTGTAATTCTCATTCCAACGACCTTTCCTTTCTGTTTGGTATCTATAAACTTCGTCGTCGACTATTATTCTTGAAGTTTTTCTTCTTCCCACAGGTACAATTGTAAATTTGCCAGTGTTCGTGCAGATTTTCCATTTTTTCTCATAATCGCTTATGTTTTTAATTTCAGCCACAGACACTCCGGCCATTGTTGGTGGATTTTTATATTGGCTGCTTGTTACTACCGTAAAATCGTCCGCGAACTGTAGGTACAGTGTTGAATCTAAGACTGGATCTGGCAGGTCCTTTGTATAGATTATGTATAGTATGGGGCTTAGGCACCCCCTTGAGGGACTCCTTGTCTAAGCTCAAATTCTGGACCCTGATGTTCTTCGATTTCTATATAAGCCTTTTGACCTGTAATGTACAAGTAGTCGCACAGACATTTTTTCATAATTGCTGGTAGTCCTAGTATCTTTATTTTGAAATTTAGTCCGTATCTCCACACCTTATTAAAGGCTTTTCTGGCATCTCTCAGTATGAGGTCTAAATAATTTTTCTCATACTTCGCCTTTGCCAAAGTTTCTACTAATAAGGCCAGCGCCGTCTCCGTGCCTCTTCCTCTCCTAAATCAAAATTGGCACTTTGGTATCAAGTTGTTTTCTTCTAAGTGGTGGACCAATCTTCTGTTTATTAGTCTTTCCATAATCTTCACTATTACTTCTAATAGCGTGATGGGTCTATAATTGCCAGGTTTGTCTTGTGGTTTCCCTGGTTTGGACAGGAATATGATCTTTCCGCATTCTAGCGAATCGGAAAAATATCCAGCGCTTATCGAGGGGTTACACAATTCCACGAATTTGTTGAGGAATAGGTCTGGGTCTCTCAAGAGATTCTCCATTGTTATGCCCGATTTTCCAGGCGCCCTTTGCTTAGTAGCTCGGATTGTGACTTTGATTTCATCTAGTGTCACTGGTCCAACACCTTCTTTCCCCATAGTTTCTAGAGATGCTGTGTGGTTGGGTGTTATTTTGTTCCTGTCTTCTAAATCCTGAATGACCCACTCTTCGCGTTCTTGATCGAATTCTTCGTTCTCGTTGGGTGAGATATTGAAAACTCCGCTCCAATGCTCTCTGAATGCATTTTATAATAAGTGAGGTTCTCTTATTAACTTTCCATTGCGTTTAACTGATATTCTTTTTCTTAATCTTATTATACCTCTTGCCAGCTTTAATTTTCCCCCAAACTTTGTTGGGTTAAGTTCTGCAACGATTGATTCTACAAACTGGTCCCATCTTGCTCCTCTCTCTGCGGCTACTGCCGCTATTAGTTCAGCTCTTAATTCTTGCAGTCGTGCCCTAATCTCTCTTGTAGGACAAAATTTCTCTAGCATTACCCTAACCTTCCTGTATTCCCTCTCTATTGCATCTATTTGGCTGTACGTCTGGGATAGAGGATTGTCCTATATTCTGTTCTTGGTACGCAGTTTCTGTCGGCGTCCACGAGCGCTTTCAGTAGATTGTCGGTGGCTAAGTATATCTCTTCCAGTCTAGCATCATTAAGGTTTCGTTGCTGGTAGTTTGCCAATTCCTCAGTGTATCTTAGCCAGTTTGTGTCTTTTCCTTATTTGGCATTTCCTTTGTATTGGGTCCGTAGATATGGTCATAATGACCATCTCATGGTCGCTGGTGGAAGGCGGCCCTTTTTCTATTGAATAGTTATACACTTGATCTGGTGATACCAGTACTATGTCTGGCTTTGTTGCCCTTCTTAGTCCAATATAAGTTGGGAAATCCGGTCCCACTTTCTTCATAATGCCCCTCTCAATTAGAGTTTCCAGATTTCGGCCGATATTGTTGTAGTGACTAATGTACCCGGATACCCTAGATCTGGCATTTAGGTCACCCATAAATATAGCTTGGTCCCTCTGTCCAAATACGTTTAGGAAGTTATGAAACGGTAAAAAGTGTCTCTTAGGCGGTTGGTATCCTGTCATTATAGTAAGGGGACCTGTTGTTGTGTCAATTTTTACCGCTAAGTAGGTCCCTTCTAGTTGTTGTATACTACTGTATTTTATATTCTTCTTAATGGCTATCACCACCCCATCGAGATTGATGTCTCTGGTAGTTTTTGTAATTGAAAATTTTTATGGGGTTAATTTCTGGATCTGTGCTTATTTCGTTAATCAGTATTACGTCTGGATCTTCCTTTAGGGAGGCATTACATAGTAAGTGTTTCTTTGGCCCCCATCCGCCTACGTTATGGGTGATAATTTTTAATTTTCTTTTATATTCCATGTTGTAAACTATTCAGTATTTTTTTTTAATCTTGCTTTCTGTTCTACTAACTTCCCTATCGCAGGGAGATTTTGCCCTACCGCCTCTTTTTCTTTTAAATTCTTCTTTTGTTACGTAGAGCAAAAGTGATTCCTGGATAGTTAAGTTGCGGCTCATTATTGTTTTTGAAACCTCTTTATCAGAATATGGTCCTCCGAATATATAGTACTCCTTTTTAATGCCCTTGAATTATTTCTTTGTTGTCATTAACTGGGAAAGGTTTATCCTCCGTTGCATAGAATTTCAGATTGAACTCTCTGCTACCTTCGTTTCTCCTTTGTTGTTGAGTACTTTCGTTTTCGTCTTCTGTCTCGTTGTCTTCGTCTAATTGCAGGATTTGCTGTTCATTCGGTTTTTCGTTGTTCGTCGGGGTTTCGACTTCCATGCTTTGGTCTTTTTTTATGCATTCTGGTTCTAAGTCTTGGATCTCTTTCGGCACTAGAGTTTCTTCTTTGCTTCTCTCTAGTGCTTGTGTGTTCTGATTCTATATTAACACTTTCTGGAGTTATTGGTCTGTATTGAACATTTATAACTTCCACTGATGCGGTGTTATCAGGGATCCACATTGGTTCAAGCCCATTGTGGCTTAACATCTTGTTCAATTCTTTTGAGTACGATCCCGGATTCACCACATTAAGCACATGAGCATGTAGTATGCAGGCTAGGATATTAAGCGATTTTTCCTGCTTTAATTCGATAACGTTCTTTGTTCATTGTATTTGGTCTGCAGTGGCCTTTTCTACATTAACATAAGTTTGATTTTGTTTCTGTTCTTCCGCAATAGCCTTTTCTCTCCTTTCTTTCTGTCAACTTCTTTTGTATTGGGCATAACATCGCCATAGTTCTGTCGTTGCCACCACAATTCAAATATTTCTTCTGTTGGCTGTTGCATTCTCTTCACGTATGGTTGTTAGAGCTGCATTCAGAGCAGTATTTTTCATCTTTGTTGGGGCAGTCTTTCGATATGTGTTTTTCTAGCGCAAAGTAGTTTAAGCACGTTAACACACTAACAAATTCGTCCCATTTTATTTGTTCTTGTGTAATCCTCAAGTTGAAGGCTAGCAGTCCATTTTCTTTTGCCTTTCTAGCCATCGTTGTTTGCCGAAATATGACTTTAAAAACATGTGTATATTCTCTATTAGTGCTCTTGTCTACGAATTTAACCACTTCTAAAATTTTCGCCCAGTCTTGCCTTTCCTCTAGTTCACCTTTAATTTCTTGAGCAGCATGTTCCCCAATCCATGGGTCGATTTACCTGCGGAATATAGTCTTTTGGGCTTCTAACTGGGGTGGGATCTTTGCTTGTAGGCCTATTGATCGTAACTTTTGAGTTGCATTGTCACTAAGTAATCTGTCCACATCTTCCCCCGTTTGACAAATCGCCACAAGACTAGTCGAGTAGTCCAGGAAGTCTAATTAGAACTATCCCAAGTTCACCATAGATTACTTCGAAAACTTTTAGTTGGTCCGGCTTCTGAGATCCTTTGAGGGTGCGCAAAGGCACCAACTTAGTATTTTCCATTCTGCTAAGTGATCTTTTCCTTTTGTTTTTTCATTCATCTCTATAAAAAAGTTTTAGAGTAAGAAAGATTTTGAGATTTAAAGAGTGCGGTTACGATCCAGTTATTGTCCTGGCTTATTTCGCAGCGTGTCGGCAGCCATACCTACCTACCTAAACGCCTAGCCCTATCATTTGGTGCTCCACCCAAGCAGGTCCGCCACTCACATGGGTCTAACCCGCTCTGGGCTAAGCTTTGGCCAGCGCCGAGTAAGCCACCCGGTTCAGATAAGGCTCCTGCCTACCTGGGTATCTATGGAGATTTAAGCGCCTTAACCGACACGCCCTAGCAAAGAGGGGTGGAATAGAGGAGAGTAGGCTGTTTAATTGTCGAGTCGTGTAAGTCTCTTCTGAGTAGATTCTTGAATTTCTTCTGGATTTCTTCTGAATTCCAAAGTGCTGAGGAGATTGCTGTACCGTACCGAAGTAAGAATAAATCAACTGCCATCCGTCTGCAGGAGTACTTCTACCAAGAATTCTACGCACTCAGAATGGTGAACGTCTTACGTCTTGAAAAAGGTAGAATTGAAAGTGCATAGTCATAGTATAGTGGATAGGGTTGTTAGGATAAAGTGGTGAAGAGGAATGAGTAAGAATTAGAGTTAGTCGCTGGGTGACCAGCCATCTCTTTGGTTCTTATTTTTTATTTTTCTTTATTAGTCTTCTGTATTCTTAATGGGGCTCTCACGCCTCTGTAGTTCTTCAATATTTTGCATTTTTTGTTTTGATTTTTGCTATGGATTTCCTTGATATCGTTTCTGCTTTGAGTCTGCAATCTCACCTTGCAGTGTATCTTGGGGGCGGTTCTTCACTCGAATCGGGTCTACCGCTTCTAAAGTTGCCGCGGTTGTTTATTCTGTGGTTATGTGGAATATCAATCGCTCTTTTCTCGTCTTCGTTCATTATACGATCCAGTTTGCCCCACACCTTAACTGCTCTTCTGTGTAAGGACACGTTCGTAGTTGGGAGTTCTATCTCGTTAT
Organism: Ceratothoa steindachneri; assembly: GCA_963969495.1. Taxonomy (NCBI): domain Eukaryota; kingdom Metazoa; phylum Arthropoda; class Malacostraca; order Isopoda; family Cymothoidae; genus Ceratothoa; species Ceratothoa steindachneri. The sequence goes on from OZ018330.1 coordinate 58,098,449, forward strand.
GAAGATCTCTTATTCTTTTAAATTCTCTCCTTGTGTTGGTGATTATGCATACCGCTGAATTTTGAACTTTTTGAAGCTTCATCGCACTTGTTTTCGAGAGACGGTTCATTGGGATAGCTGGGTAGAGCAACGTGGCTTTGCAGATGGCGTTGTATATTATTTTTAGGTTTTCTTCTCTTTAGGTTTCTGAGTTGGAACCGTGTTAATAGATGTGTTTTTGCCTGGTTGATTCTATTCGCAATGTGTTTACAATAGCCACTTCGGGTGATCTTTAGCCCGAGTATATTTCCTTCGTTTACATAGCGGCATCTATTCTCTTCAATCTCTACTCTTGAGGTAAGCGCCTCCCCACTGGAAAAATTAAAAACTTTCTTGGAGGATTAGGGCAAATTTTCCATTTTCGTTCAAACTCGTTAATATTGGCAATTTCGGCCTCTGTGATTCTGGCCAAGGTTGGAGGATGTCTGTATGTGCTCTTCGCCACTATTGAAAAATCGTCGGCAAATTGGATAGATGTTGTATCGTAGACCGACCTTGGTAAATCCATCGTATATATGCTATAAAGTGTTGGGCTTATACGGCCCCCTTGGAGGACACCTTAGAGGACTTCGAAGTCCGGGCCATCGAAACCTGCTATTGAAATGAACGCCGACCTGTCAGTTATATAGTGTAGTTTATATCGTATTTGGCCTTTGCAAGTGATTCGACCAGAATGGCCAGGGCCGTCTCAGTATTTCTGTTCTTTCTGAATCTGTGCTGATGGTTTGGAATCAGTATTCTCTCTTCCAGGTGCTTTACTTGTCTATCATTTATGGCTCTCTCCATTAATTTTGCGCCACTGTCTCCAGTAGGGTGATTGGCCTGAAGTTTCCTGGGTTATTTGGTGGCTTACCAGGTTTTGGTAGAAAGATAATCTTCCCCATTTCTATTGTACATCTGGGAAGTATCCTGTGTTTAGAGAGGCGTTGAATACTGCTGCTATCTGTGGCAAAAATGTGACTGGTGCGCGTATTAATTTTTCTCTTGTTATCCCCGATGCCCTAGGTGCCTTCTGTTTAGTAGCTTTGAGCGTTCTTTAAATTTCTTGTAGGGTTATCGGCTCGATCCCTTGCTCTATTAGTAGTGTTGGTGAAACAGCCATGTTGGGGACTATTTCTTGGCGATTTTGCTCCAAGTCCTCTAACACTCTTGCTTCGTGGTCGCCGTCAAAATTTTCGTTTTCGTTGGAGAAGATATCAAAAACCCTCCTCCAGTGCTCTCGGAACGCTTTTTTAATTTCTTGGGGCTCCTTTTCCTTTCCATCTTCGTTCTGAAGTTTGATTTTTGGCCTCGGCTTTCTCTTTCCCCTAGCGATTTTAATTTTCTGACATATTTTGGTAGGATTTAATTCATCATCTATGGCTTCCACAAAAAAGTCCCACCTTCTGTTTCTTTCTATTTTATTTCCTCTATTAGTTCGTCTTTCACGCGCCGCAGTTTTGCACGGTCGCCTCTATAAAGGCCATATTGTTCGATTAAATCTCTTGTGACTTTATATTTCCTTTCGAGATTTTCGATTTGGCCTGACCTCATTGGATGCGGTAAAGTTCTGTACGTTGTAGTGGAAACATGTCTTTTATCTTCCCTGACAAGCGCCTCCATTATGTCGTCAATCTCTTAGGCTATTTCTTCTAGTGAAGCCTCAGTGAGGTCTCTCTGACCATAATTGGCGAGCTCTTCTTCGTAACTGGTCTAATCGGCCTGTCTATATGATTTTCTCGGTGGGATCTTAACTTGAATGGGATCCATAGATAAAGTTATGACCACCATTTCGTGGTCGCTAGTTGATGGAGGGCCTTTCTCTATCATGTAATTAAACTGAAGGTTCGGTGTTGCCAAAACTATATCTGGTTTTGTAGCACTATTTTGGCCCAGATACGTCGGAAATTTCGGTCCTAGACGCTCTAATATCCCTCTTTCCAATTGTTAGTCGAGGTTTCTTCCGGCTCTATTGTGGTTCCGAGTGTAGCCGGAGGCTCTACTCCAGGCATTTAAGTCACCCATGAAGACTGTTTGGTCTCTGTGGCCGAATATTTCTGTAAAGTTGTTGAGGGGTAAGAAGTCTCTCCTTGGGGGTTGGTAGCCCGTTGCAACTATAAGATTTCCTGTTGCTGTTTTAATGCTTATCGCTAGATATGCTTCGTCAAGTTCTTTGAGTTTTTTGAAGCATATATCATTACGGATTGCCATAGAGACGCCGTCGTAGTTGATGTCATTTGTGGTTTTGGTAATTACAGTGTAATTGAACATATTGGTTTTATTTCTTTCTGGGTCGATGTTGATCTCGTTTAACAGAATGATATCCGGGTCTTCTTTTAAGTATGCGTTGCTGAGAGAGAATCTCTTCTCATTTCATCCAGTTACGTTGGGGCTTATCATTTTTAATTTTCTTGCGTGGGCCATTATTTATGTTTTCTTTCTTCTCTGCTTCCTCTTCTCTTTGCTTTATACGCTTCACGCTTGATGGGCGATTTTGTCCTTGCACTTCTTTTCTTCTTGAATTCTTCATTCTTTAGCGTACAGCGTAGTTCCTGCGGGATTTCTAAGTTGCTTGCTGTTATCTTTGTGAATACCTCACGTTCTGAATACGGGCCTTCATATTCATATTTATAGAGTCCCTTTTTAATACCTTGTGCCAGGTCTTCGTTGTTATCGGGAAGGGCTTTTCCTCAGAGGCGTAGATCTTTAGGGTGAAGCCTTGATGTTCAGAATCTCTTTCTTTCACAAGTTTTAGGGAGGAAGCTGGGCTCGGTCCTTCTTGGGTCTGGTTTGCTGTTTTCACTTCCTTATTATTGTTGTTACCTGTGGCGACTTCTATCTCAATCTCTTCTCCCTGTCCTTTTTGCGTAGTCTTATTTAGTCTCGGATCTCTATTAGTTGCCCTGTTGGTCTCTGTTGTTTTCTCTTGGCTAGGGGCCTTTTGCTGTTGTTTTATATTGGATGCTCAATATGTCTGCCGATGGTGGGTTTTCAGGGAACCACATCTCGTCTAAACCGTTGTTTTTTAACATAAGATTTAATTTCTTTGAATATGAGCCCGGGTTTGCTACATTCAACACATGTGCGTGTAGAATACAAGCTAATATATTCAGAGACTCCCCTTGTTTAACTTCGATGACGTTTTTTACCGGTTGGGTTTTTCGGCTGTGGCTTTAGCGAATTTAGCGAATGTATGATTCTGCTTCTCTTCTTCTGCTCTAGCTATCTCTATTTTCTTATTTTCAATATGCTCACACTTCATCGGGCATGCCATTGCCAAGGGTATGATGGTTTCCATTGCAGTTTAAACATTTTTTCATCTGAGAATTACATTCCCGCCACGTAGAGTTTTCTCGCTGCACTCAGAGCACCATTTTAGATCTTTTACCGGATAATCCCTGGTGTTGTGCTTTTCGAGCGCGTAACAGTTAAAACAAGTTTGTATACTGATAAATTCATCTGTTTTGACTTGATCGGGCGTTATTTTTAGATTAAACGCCAGAATACCTGATTTCCTCGCCTTTACAGCCATATTTGTTTCGCGGAATATTACCTTGAATACGTGGGAATACTCCGTATTGTTTGCATGGTTAATGAATTTTATTACTTGTTTGACTTTTGCCCATGGTTGTGCTCTCTCTATCTCCTCTTTTATCTTGTCCACGTTATGGTCTCCTATCCAGGGGGCAATTTGGTGGCAGTATACAGTCTTCTAGGACTCTATTTGCGGGGGCACTTTAGCCTCTAATCCAATCCTTGTTAATTCCTCCGTAGCTTTCTCCGAAAGAATTTTATCCACATCTCTGTCATTTTGGCAAATCGCGATGTAGGAATTAGTTTAGGCTAGTAGCCTAACTAGCACTACACTGAGGTACCCGTGATTATCCGAAATACGTTAGTCCTGTCAGGTTTTTGCGCGCCCTTCTGGACGCGCAAAGGGACCCATTTAGTGGTGTCCATCTTCTTAAGAACTGGTTCTTTTCTTTTTCTTTATCGGCTAAAAAGAAGGAAAAGAGAGGAGCTTGCTGTTATATCCGTTGATTCTAATCGGCTTACTCAGCTGGTGAGTCGGTATTCCCTACTTACCTACCTATACCCGAGCCCTAGCAGTGTTTGCTCCACCTGACTTGTGTCCGCCGCTCACACGAGATCTAACTCGTCCCGGGCTAAGCTTCGGCCCTCGCCGAGTTAGCCGCCCGGTTCAGAAATGGCTCCTGCACCAGTAGATATCTAAGGAGACTTCAAGCTTCCCTACCCGACTCGCCTTAAAGAGGGTGGATAGGAAAGTAAGAGTGTTTCTTTGTGGAGAGTCCAGTAATTGTCTCGTCTAACAGTAAAGTTCTCATCTGTAACTTCTTTCTTGAGTGAGGAACGATGCAAAAACGATGAAATTTGCTTTACAAAGTTGAACTTGTCGATTGCGTATGATTCTTCGTAAATAAGAAACGTGATATTACAGGAAAATATACTGAATATTTTGAACATTACCGTAAAAAAAAAACAGACGAATCAACCAACTCGAAAAATACATGGATAGATTTATGTTTAAAAATATTTTGAACATTATTACAAGGAAACGGAACAATCAACTAGATTTACTGCAAATCTGGCGCTTTTCTTACTTTACTCTCTAGTAAAGGCGGCAAGTTACAACGAAGGTTCTACATACGTGAATACGTGAAAACTTTGCACAAAGAAACTTCTACGACGTTGCACTCAATATTGATGCGTGCTTAGATTGATTGGAGAGACCTCATGTTTCTAAGTAGGGGTAGTTCCACCCATAAAGAGGTATTATCCACACTTCGCGTTTTTTAAATCTTTTCCTTCTTTCATCGCTTCGCAACATAACGCAACCCTCATTACGCCCAGCGCTCTTTGGTAGTACGGTGTAGTGATCCCCTGAAGGAAGCCCTATTAGGGGGCGCGAAGAGAGGGTCCCTTTAGGACACGAGCCGGAGACCTTGGAGAGGCGTGTGCTAAAGTGGGCCCATTGAGGTAGGAGGGTTGCGGAGTGCGTTTAATATGAAAGTATTTAAGGAACCAATAGGTACACATCCAATAGGGCTTAGTCTCTTAGATTCTGTCCCCTTTTCCAGAGTAGGAACGGGAGGCTCCCTTCCCCCCCCCCCATTTACCGACTCAAGATAGAATTCATTAAACGGCTCCCCCTACGACTCAAGCCCAACGGAAAGAAGTGACTCAGCAGATCTTTAACGATCTACAGATCCCAATTATCAAGTGTTTAGAGGTATCAACTTGGTTTATCGTGATTTGCCCCGAGAATAAGGATGTTGGGAAACTACTATCTTCTGCGTGCAGGGAATCGCTCTAAACAAGATCGACTTAAAAGCAAAAACTCCCCCTCAAATCACGGCGAATAGATCTGTAGTGTGCAGGAAAGTTGAGTCTTGGGTAGGTATGCACACACCTCAAGACTTCAAAGAAGAGCTAGAAGCGAGACAACCATAGCTAAAAATCCACAACGTAATTAAATTCATGGAACACACCCATATTTTTAAAATTGTGTGTGAAAATACAGAAATGGCCTTACAAATTATGAAAAAAGGGCTGATTGCTTTCTGTACAAGGACACCGAAAGTTAATATCCAGCGAGACGCATTTGTAAACATTTAAATATGCTTCCATTGCTATTCAATGGAAGATCACATAACCAGCGACTACTCCCCCCCAAAATACCTTGTAATATGTTCAGAGTGTGAAGCACAAGGACACACACACCAAGCATGCTAAAATATAATTAAAAAATGTATCAACTGCGGAGGACCACATCGCACCATGGCAAGGCCATGCTCGAAAAGAAGAGAAATTATCCAAAGAAAGGAAACCGAAGAAATAATGAAGGGGCAAAGAAACATGACCTACGCAGCAGCAGCAAAATCAACGAAGCATCAGCGAAACACAGAGACACAAATTAACATAGATGGCACACTCAATGTTAAAAAATTGACGTGCATTTTACATGCACACATCATGAACATTGCTAGCCCAGGAAGCTACGCGGACTCACTGAATGGAATGCTGAAGGCAAACGGCCTCGAGCCAATGAAGTTTTCAAAGGATGTGGACTTGTCCGCTATATTTAAAGTCAAAATTAACGATGAAACCACAAAAGCACTAATTGAAGAAACCAAGCAACAGAAAGACAAGAAGGATGAAGAAGAAGAAACAAATAGTGAAGAAACAAAATCGGATAGTAGCACAGAAGAATCTACTCAGGAAACAAGAATCACGAGAAGAAAGGCACAAAAGAAAAATAAATACAGCTTGAGCAAAAGTCTAACCCCGAGACAACAATTCCTGACCCCGTCGTCATCACTTTCACGTAAAGGAAAACAAGAGTTCATGTCTAGACGTGAAAAAAATGAAAGAATGAAGAAAAAACGGTAATCGAAATCAACGGAAACTTATGGAAACCCCTGAACGATTATAGAATTGGACAAACGTAAATTGGAAATTTTACAGATAAACACAAACGGCTGGAGAGATAAAAAATAGGTATATGGAAATATCTTTCGAGAATTAAACCCAGACGTAATTTTAATATGTGGGCACGGGCTAGACCTAGTAACTGAAAAATAAAGTATATGAAATTACAATGTAGTAGCGACTAACCCCTCGGAACAGATATTTGACGGAGCAGCAATAGCAATCAAGAAGGAACTAAACTACAGGACACAGGAAGGACTATCCGAATCATATGCGGCAGTAGTAATAAAATTAAAATTAACCGACCTTACAATTGCCACACGGTACCGACCCCCAAGAAGAGGCGGATTGCCGATTAACAATTTCACAAAAATCTTCAACAGCAGAAATCGTTATATTTATGGTAGATTTACACGCATATTGCGCTGAGAGCGGGTACAAAAGAAGAAACAACGCGGGCAGGCATCGGAAAACGATGATAGACAGGGAAATGGTCCAAAGATTGGAGCCAGAATTCCTCACCTATTTAAACAACAACGTGGTATCGAAACCAGATATCTGCCTCGCGAACCTCTTCCTACCATTAAATTATTACTTCGAGCCGGTCGGCATACCGGTCAGTGACCATATAGCTACAAAGCTTACCATAAGCCGGAATCCTATACAGAAGCCGTGTAAGGAATGGAAAGCCTACCACCAGGCTGACTGGACGAAATACAAGGAAGCATTAAGAAAATACGAACCAAGGACTTATGCCGATACCACTGTAGAAGAGATCGACGAGGGACTCAGAGAAATAAGGAGAACGCTGACTACAGCAGACGAAATTGTAATTTCGAAAAGAGCCTATAGAACTATCCAAAACTTCAGATGGTCATGGATAATGATAAATAAGAACGGAGAAATAAGACGTATCTCCGAACAGATACGGAGGGAAGGACATAACAGAGACATTTATAAACAGCTCAGAAAAAAAAGAAGAGAACTAAGGCAAATGATATAGGGAAAGCAGCAAGAAAAATACTGGAACGATCATATCCAGAAGATAGACATCGAAGACTCCCCTAAGAAATTCTGGAAATGGGTAGATAGAATGAAAGAAAAACCTACAAAGGAAAAGATCAAAATTAAGGATGGAAGAGGAAAATTACTAGAAGATGAAATCGAAATAGAAAAGAGTTTTCAAAGAGCATTGGAGGAATGACTTTCGAATCAATGAAGAAGAAAATGTAAACTTCGACACGGATTTTGAGGGCACAATTATTGAAGAACTCAACTAAGCAAGGGTGAATACACAACATTATGAGATGGTCGACGAGTTTAGGAACAACAAAGATGATAACAGAGCAATATTACCGGTTGCAGGGCTTAAAAAACAATGAGAAACTTTTAGTAAAAGGCGCCGAGAGTCTCAGGGCTCACGATGAGAAATTATATGGAAGCGACGAACATCTTGGAGGGATTGAAAAACATTTTCAATGCCTGCCTAAATGCAAGATACTTTTCCAAAGATCTGAAGGTGGCTAAGATGATTTTCATCCCTAAACCTGGAAAATCTCCATACAGGGTAGAAAATTACAGGCTAATTTCGCTACTGGATTTTATCGGTAAAGTGTACGAAAAAATCCTAAAGAAGAGACTGAACAAACATCTTGTGGAATATAACCTATATAACCTCTGTCAATTCAGGTTCCGGAAGAATAGGAGCACGAACATGGCATTATGCTTAATAACTGAGATAATAGCCAAAGTCAAAGACGAAAAGAAAAACGTGGACATTGTATGCAGAGATGTGTCCAAAGCATTTGACAAAGTTTAGTTGCAAGGCCTGAAATACAAAATACTCCAGCTTGGTTTGGACAACCAACTGGAAAGGCTATTATGCAATTATTTATCAGAGAGATACGCGTATATAGACACGGGCAATCACAGAGGGGACTCCTTCAAGCTGGAGGCTGGAGTTCCCCAATACGGTTGCCTGAGTCCGTTATTATAGGGGGTATATACAGCAGACATCCCCTCTACCCAGCGATGGAGGTTTTCATGAATATCCAGTTCGCGGATGACATAACTCAAGTTGTGGTGCCACCCTACAGGCACGCCCAATTCCAAGCAAGGGCGACTGCGGAAGAAATCCTTAGATTGAATGAATACGAGCGCAAATGGAAAATAGCTACCAACAGAGATAAATTTAAAATAGTACCCATTTTCGGAAGAAAGGTAGCAAATATCAACGTAGATAAGGACGGATTTAATTATAGTGATCAACGTAAAGTACTGGAACTGACGATATCAAAGACAGGCTACAAGAAACACGTAGCAGAAAGAATAGAGAAAGGAAGAAAATGATTGATACTCCTGTATAAGCCAAGAAGACTAAGACTGCAGAATAAAAGAAGATCTACAATGAATGTGATTGTTCAACCAACACTAATTTACCTGGCAACCGCAAAGTGTAAACTGTCAAGAGCTAAATTGATTGAATTGCAAAGGGTTCAGAATAAAGCAATGTACCTTATAACTGATATGAGAAGAGCAGAAATGGAAGGGTAGAAAATCTGCACAGAGAAGCCAACGTCGAGCTCCCGAATAAGATAATTAGGCAAAGGGCTATAGGTGTCATCGAGAAGACTAGCAACGAAATTGGAGACGGTTTGAAAGCGCATATAGAGATAGGAGCAGACTGGAGGCCTCACCGGCTCTTCCCAAGCTGGGCGAGGATTGGTAATGAGGACGCGGAAGAAGAAGACAAATTCACGTAGGGATACTACTGACGTGAATAGGAACAGAAGACTAAGAAGATCACCAAAGGGACAAAAACAACTATTGAGAGGACAACGTACGAAGAAGATAAAATAAATAGAAACATGAATGCCAAATTAAAGAATTTCAATTAGATTACAACATAAACAAAAGAGAAAAATAATTAAAACATACCATGTAACAAATACTCACACTCTAATAACCGTTCGAACGCTAACTATAAGTACTAGGATACAAAACGGATAGCAAATGGACCTGGATCTCAGGTACTTACTCATTACTTACAATACCAACTTCAAACTATAGAAAATGGCCAGAGATTAGCTTGACCTCTAAGCAATTTGCAGCTCTCAGCAACTCTCCTGCTTCCTTCTTTTCCTCTCTAATTCTTTATTACTGTCCTCAACACGGGCTCTACACTAATACAAGGGTGCGTGATACACACCATGGTATTAGCACCGCGTTTTAGATGTGGTGCCAAGACCACCTAGGTCATTTATCAGATCTAATACTAGTTTCTCGCTGTTCTATCATTTCTTTTCCTCTTCTTCTATATGCCATCCTCCTATCTCCCCTTATATCCTTCTCCCCTGTGCTTCAAGGCACGAGGAGAGTGAATAGGGGAACAGAACTCCGGGCTCGCTCGCCCCTTCTTCTCTCTCCTGGCCCTGACGATGGGGACGGGGGAGAGGAGGGGAAGCGAAATAGCTCTGGACGCACTAGTCTTTTACTCTCTCGCACCTATTTTCCTACCTACCTACCTACCTACCAATCAACTAAACGGACTGAATTTTGATTCTCTTTTACAACGGAGAGCTGTGAGCGCACTTAAGGAATCGTTCATTTTTCATTAAAACTAACTCAAGAAAGCAGAAATATATGCGCCCTCTGGACTGATTGGAGATTCCTTTTGTTTCCACTGGGCGGAGTGCTTACCTTATTCCACGCTTGGACTTCCACTCACTTCACCGACTAAAAGCGACATAACACAACCACCGCTGCACCCAGAGCCACTTAAAGTAGGGTATAGTGAACCCCAGAAGGAAGCCCTAATTGGAGGTGCGAAGAAGGGGGGTCCTTAAGCCTACGAACCCAAAATTCTGTGGAGGTGCCTCTTAGCTTACGCTTATTTATGTAGGGTGGTTGTGAAGCGCTCAAATAAGTAGGTAAATAGGGATCCATAGGCTGTTAGGCGATAGGGAACGATATTTTTCACTGTCCTTTTTTACAGATTTAGAGAGGAAGGAATAAAAGAAACAGGCTTTGGAGGAAGGATCGAAGAAAAGAGCGCCTAGGCGCTCGACTAGAAAAAGGATGGGGGATCATCCCCCTCTAGGGAAAGAAGGCAGCCTGGAATGCCTACGAGTACCTCTACGGACAATTGAGCAGGAGACCCATCCGAAAAAAAGGAAAACTCTGCGAGATATTATTTGGACAGTTAAATTGGCCCTCTTCAAAATTATCGACATCTCAAATGGCTACGTGGTAATTGCAAGAAAGGAAAAATAAGTAGAAAAATTAGTGTCCCAGGAAGGAATAGAGACACTAAAGGGAATAGGACTAACGCCCAAAATCCCGCCCCAGATAACTGCAAGCAGAAGTATCATATGCAGGAAAGTCGACGGCATAAAAATAAATTAAATAATTAAATTTGGTCACCACACACATATCTTTAAAATTGTGTGTGCAACAACAGATATGGCAACAAAGATATACCAACGAGGACTGCTCATGTTTAACATGAGAATTCCGCCAGAAAACATGGAGCGCGAGAAACATATTAATAGTTAAATGTGCTTCTGCTGCTATAAGATGGAGGATCACTTGACGCCTGACTGCACTGAGAAAGATACAGTATGTTCTGAGTGCGGATAGAAGAACCACAAATGGAGACAGTGCAAGGAAAGTACTAAGAAATGCGTGAACTGCCATGAGCCACGTAGGACTATGGCAATGGCGTGCCGTAAAAGAAAGGAGATAATAGAACGAAAGGAAAGAGAAGCGAGAAACGAAGAAGAAACTAGAAGAAAAGTAAAATATACGCATGAGTGGCTAAAGAAACTTTGAAGTAAATGCAGGAAGCACATACCCATCTAACTGTGCCACAAGGGGCATCAACAGAAGTGGTCTCATGTATACTCTATGCCCATGTGATGAAAATTGGGAAACCGGGCACCTTCGCTACGACACTCAATACAATGCTAGGAAAAAATGGAATGAAGAAGATGTGTTCCCTAAGAACCCCCCCTAATCTGATATTCTTGAAATCAATGTCACTTCAACGTCGGTACCAACGAGCAACGAAGAACATACTACTGAAGAAAACGCAAGTTCAAACATGTCAGTGCAGAGCAATGAAGGAGACAAAATAGTACGCATGGAAGCACAGGAAATAAAACTTAAAGTCTACATCGATGAATGCTCCCCCCTTCCGAGAGGCAAGAAACAGGAAGACATCATTAAGGCAATTAAAGAAAGAAGATGCAAGTGGGCATTCAAAGGATACCGCTCCAGAAACAACAGAGGAGCCAACTTAGAAATGATGTTGGAAAGAAACATTTTTAAGAGATTAGGACCAGACTTTCCAACATATGTCACAGGCAATGCAGCTACAAAACCAGACGTCGTTTTAAGTAGCTTCAATATGCCATACAACATGCCATACAACATCCACATGCAACCAGTTACTTTTGCATGTAGCGACTATGTTGGAACATTTTTGCTCATGAATCAATACCCGATGCAGGTACTCGTACCGGTGAGGGAGGATTACAGGAGATCAAACTTGGCAGATTACGCACAAGATCTTTGTAACTTTGTCCCAAAGGATCTCACTGACGCCAACCTGGAAGATATTGATGAGGAGATCTCAAGATTAATAAGAACTATTGTCGTAGAATGACTCCCGACGATACTATATATAACACTATTCGTTGAGGGAACTTCCTTAATTATCTCTAGAGTGCGTTTTACTGTCTTGGCGGCCGATATTATGTATCTTCAAAATGCTTAAGAAGTGGAACTGAGCTCAAGGATAATAATATTGCTATCATTAATAAAATAGAGTTTTATTAATAATAACTATAAACAAAACACAAAAAACGGAAAATATTGACAAACAGAATGGAAAGGGTCGTGGAGACTCGGGCTAATCCAAGGATTTAAGGGATCAAAAAAAGGTAAAACAAATATGGAGTTAAAGAGATGGGATGGTTCGATAAACCATTTAAAGCACAGGATAGAATTGACAAATAAGGGATCAATACTCAAAAGGTGACGCTTGGCTTACGTAACTTCATTAGGGTGCGGTGGAAGGTACTTGAAGGAATATTCGGTCCGCTGGCGAGTTCCAGCCAAAGGGGGGGGGGATAAGATGATCCTGACGTGGCGTCTTGGGAAGGAGAACCGTTTCTCGACGAACAGCTGGAAGAACAATGGCTGTTCTAGGTTGTTCTCTTCTGAACAAAGGGGGGATGAGAACCGTCTCTTGTCTACAGGCTCAAGAACAATGGCTGTTCTAATGTTGTTCTCCTTTGAACAACAGGGGGGGGTGGGGGTGAGAACCGTTTCTTGGCGAAGGGCTCAAAACGAACAATGGCTGTTCTAATGTTGTTCTCCCTTGAACAACAGGGGGGGGGGAAGAACCGTTTCTTGGCGAAGGGCTCAAAACGAACAATGGCTGTTCTAATGTTGTTCTCCCTTGAACAACAGCGGGGGATGAGAACCGTTTCTTGGCGAAGGGCTCAAAACGAACAATGGCTGTTCTAATGTTGTTCTCCTTGAACAACAGGGGGGGGATGAGAACCGTTTCTTGGCGAAGGGCTCAAAACGAACAATGGCTGTTCTAATGCTGTTCTCCTTGAACAGCAGGGGGGAATGCCTTGGGGACTTGACGTCACTAAAGGCTCGAACCTTTGGCACTCAAGGAATATTGTCCTCCTGGACAAGTGATGGTGAATCTCGAGGCCGAGGTCCCTTGGCGCACAAAGGGAGAGAGGGTCGTGGTGATGTTTCGCGACGAAAATCTGGATCTCCAATCTGATCTTAGTGGTAAAGTTTCCATATAAATAGCCAGGAGATCTCCTTGGCGTGGGGGAAAATGGAGTGAAAGCTTGGAGGGAACGCACAGCTGGGCCGGAGAAAAATGCCTTATCTGTTTATAAGCCTAACTCGATCTGGCGAGGTCGGCGTATGGGGGCGAACGGGGGGACGATAACCTCCTTGTTTAAACATTGACGTCCGGCAGCTGTTGATAAGACTCCAAGCCTCGAATCGAAGATGCACGTGGGCCTCCTCGAGGTTTTAACTAATATGGGATAGGAGTTGAATTTAACACAGATTCAACTCGTTCTATCACACCCCTCCATTCCAGGGAAAGTTGTCACTTCGAAAAAAAAAGAGAGAAGGGACAACGATAGAGCTCCGTTGTAGGGAACTTGTTTTCTTGTACCAACCGTATCTTCCTGCACCTAACTAGTATTACCTCAGTACATGATTATTTTGATCTTTAGATTACAGGGGAAAATAACCTTTAATACAAAAAAAAAAAGGCATGGAACAATGAAATGGTATAAACTTAGTACATACGGGACAAAATAATTTATACGTAAATTAATAAGAACAAATATATATACATCAAAAAAAAAAATTAGACATTGAGCGTTACAAAATTCAGACATACATTAAATAACTATATTACAAAAGAATCTTAAATTAAGTCGTACAAGACGGTATATACCTACATGGAGATACTAATCCTATGAATACAATTATTCTACGCTATTCGGTAACGCATTCCTACTGAGTGCGTCAGCGACCTGGTTATCGGAACCTTTGATATAATATATTTTGAATTGATACTCTTGCAAGAGTAAACTCCAGCGCATGATGCGGCCGTTTGAGTGTCTCAAATTCCTAATATAGGCTAACGGACGGTGGTCGGTTCCTATTCGAAATTCTTTACATATCAAGTACAGCTTGAATTTGTCTATGACCCAGATAATTGATAGAGCTATCTTTTCTCTAGTGGCATATCTCTTTTCGCGTGGTAATAATAGATGGCTAGCATATGCAACTGGATGACTCGTTCTGTCATCCACGTATTGAAGGAGTACACCTCCAATGCCCTCGTTGATCACGTCGGTCTTAACTCCAACGGATTTTTCCGGGTTGTGCAACTTAAAAAAGGGGGCAGAAATGAACTTACTTTTGAGCTGATTAAAATGGGAAACAGCGACATCATTCCAACGTAAACGATCGGAGAAATTCTTTTCCTGAAGGGGGCATAGGGGGGCCAAAGTTGCAGCGAAATTCGGAACAAATCGCTGATAGGGAGAAGCTGATCCTAGGATCGATCTTAATGGCTTCTTTGTAATCGGGATGGGCATGTGGGCGATTGCCTTAATCTTGTTCTCGTGGGGACCTGACTTGCTTTGTCCTATTTTGAAACCCAAATATTTGATAGTTTCGTGGGCAAACTGGCATTTGCTGGGGCCAATGGTGAGGCCATTTTCACGCAGTTGCTTGAAAAGAGCTAATAGGGTGGATAAATGGTGATTCCATTTAATTAGTTCTTGGAGCTGACTCTTCTGACGTGGTGTCAGCTGCGCGTCACTATCCAGGTCAGAGGGTTCCAAAGACTCGCCTGGTAGGGAATGAGGAGTGTAATCGGCATCAGGTTGGATGCACACTGTCTGGATTACCTTAAGGGACTCCGCGGGGCAATCCTCTTCAAGCGCCGATGCTTCGTCCAGTTCTACGAAGGTATCTCCATGGGTGCGTTGGGGTTTCTTTTTTTCTTGGGGTCCAGGGACAGTCTCCGTGTCCTTGTCTGGGGCCTTATCACCTAAGGGTTTTAGTGAATCACATTCCTCTTTTTCCGTCCTAAAGTCCCGGTTAGGGGTCTCCGAGAAATCGGACGGTATCGGGGTTCTGATGGGGACGGGCTCCTGGGCTTCTTTCTTATCTCGG
Organism: Ceratothoa steindachneri; assembly: GCA_963969495.1. NCBI lineage: Eukaryota > Metazoa > Arthropoda > Malacostraca > Isopoda > Cymothoidae > Ceratothoa > Ceratothoa steindachneri. The sequence continues at coordinate 58,113,650 of OZ018330.1, forward strand.
CCTTGAGGAAGGGCGGCCTGAAACACAGGGTCGAAACTTACTTGGGGGCTCTTTCCTATAAGTACGGAACAGAATTTTATTGGTGCTACAATGACTTCAGCCCAGCCATTATAATATTGACACTGCAGGTAACATCTAGCGACGGGGAATCTGTTCGCCCGCCCAAGGTAGTCACGTACCACCGCAAATTTTTCGTGGTTAGAGGCCACTGGGAGGAGTTCGTCGGACACGATGAAGCATGTACATCCTGTGTCCCTGACGAGAGTCGATACTCGACAGCTGTCCACGCTGCCCTCCTCATATTTCAAAGTTCCCGATGAACTTTTACCAAAAACAAAATTTACCTGGTGGCCTGACGGAGGGGGAGAAGTTTCTGCTTGGGTCTGCACCACCGAAGGAGCCGGGGTCGCATTAATCTGGTGAACTTGGTTGCCTGGTCCGCTTTTAAGCCTAGAATTTTGGGGGCAATTCCAGCTCATGTGGTTTTCTACTCCACAGGTGAAGCATATGGTTGGTCGCTTCGGGAAGAGAAATGGAGGAGAAGTCTTAACGGGAGGTTTGGAGTCCCGTTGTTGGTTTTGGGGAAAGAAGTTTTGGGGTTTTACGGGGCTCGGAAACTTTGTCAGCTTCCCTGGGAAGGGGCGCGAATCCGTCCTTCTTTCTTCTCGTTGGATTTCTTTTTCTCGTTCTTCTCGTTGTATTTTTCCTTCTCGTTCTTCTCGTTGTATTTCTCTTCTTTGCTTCTCTAGAATGTACTCAGTTAGTTCTTTTCCGGAAAGTCCACAGGACTCTCCTTGCGCTTTAAAGATTTCGAACGGAGTCATCTTTGCACTTGGGGGCGCACTATTCAACCAACTAAAATTCCTCGCAACAAGAATTATGCCTCTATAGAATTAGCCTACCTAAATATGGGCACTGACCTATTCGTACTTGGTTTCTTACTCTAAATAACCACTGACTAAAATCACAAAAAAACAAACAAATTATTATAACCGTTCCTTGAGCTACTCCAGCTTCTTAAGTTTCAAAAAAAAAAAAAGGGGATAGCAATCGTTAAAACAAAAGGGAACTACTATATTCTATTATTATAACGAATAACACTATGCTTTACTCGACTGAGACCAGTGTTTGCAAAGATATAGCGTTAAACCTTACACACCTGATACCAAATTAAATAGTATATATATATATGTCGTAGAATGACTCCCGACGATACTATATATAACACTATTCGTTGAGGGAACTTCCTTAATTATCTCTAGAGTGCGTTTTACTGTCTTGGCGGCCGATATTATGTATCTTCAAAATGCTTAAGAAGTGGAACTGAGCTCAAGGATAATAATATTGCTATCATTAATAAAATAGAGTTTTATTAATAATAACTATAAACAAAACACAAAAAACGGAAAATATTGACAAACAGAATGGAAAGGGTCGTGGAGACTCGGGCTAATCCAAGGATTTAAGGGATCAAAAAAAGGTAAAACAAATATGGAGTTAAAGAGATGGGATGGTTCGATAAACCATTTAAAGCACAGGATAGAATTGACAAATAAGGGATCAATACTCAAAAGGTGACGCTTGGCTTACGTAACTTCATTAGGGTGCGGTGGAAGGTACTTGAAGGAATATTCGGTCCGCTGGCGAGTTCCAGCCAAAGGGGGGGGGATAAGATGATCCTGACGTGGCGTCTTGGGAAGGAGAACCGTTTCTCGACGAACAGCTGGAAGAACAATGGCTGTTCTAGGTTGTTCTCTTCTGAACAAAGGGGGGATGAGAACCGTCTCTTGTCTACAGGCTCAAGAACAATGGCTGTTCTAATGTTGTTCTCCTTTGAACAACAGGGGGGGGGCGTGAGAACCGTTTCTTGGCGAAGGGCTCAAAACGAACAATGTCTGTTCTAATGTTGTTCTCCCTTGAACAACAGGGGGGGGGAAGAACCGTTTCTTGGCGAAGGGCTCAAAACGAACAATGGCTGTTCTAATGTTGTTCTCCCTTGAACAACAGCGGGGGATGAGAACCGTTTCTTGGCGAAGGGCTCAAAACGAACAATGGCTGTTCTAATGTTGTTCTCCTTGAACAACAGGGGGGGGATGAGAACCGTTTCTTGGCGAAGGGCTCAAAACGAACAATGGCTGTTCTAATGCTGTTCTCCTTGAACAGCAGGGGGGAATGCCTTGGGGACTTGACGTCACTAAAGGCTCGAACCTTTGGCACTCAAGGAATATTGTCCTCCTGGACAAGTGATGGTGAATCTCGAGGCCGAGGTCCCTTGGCGCACAAAGGGAGAGAGGGTCGTGGTGATGTTTCGCGACGAAAATCTGGATCTCCAATCTGATCTTAGTGGTAAAGTTTCCATATAAATAGCCAGGAGATCTCCTTGGCGTGGGGGAAAATGGAGTGAAAGCTTGGAGGGAACGCACAGCTGGGCCGGAGAAAAATGCCTTATCTGTTTATAAGCCTAACTCGATCTGGCGAGGTCGGCGTATGGGGGCGAACGGGGGGACGATAACCTCCTTGTTTAAACATTGACGTCCGGCAGCTGTTGATAAGACTCCAAGCCTCGAATCGAAGATGCACGTGGGCCTCCTCGAGGTTTTAACTAATATGGGATAGGAGTTGAATTTAACACAGATTCAACTCATTCTATCACAACTATCATTGAGGCGGATAAAAGATATATACCAAAGATAAGATACCGTACTTTTCCACATCCTCGATGGACAGAGGAAATGAAGAGGGAGAATAGCCAACTAAGAGGATTACTAGACCAAATAATTCTCCACGGACCAAATAGAGAATGATACGAAGAAATCAGAAGATGGAGAGAAGAACTGAGGCATCTCATAGAAGAACAACAAAGTCACATATGGGAGAGCCTAATAGAGAAAATTGACAATGAAAGAAGACCAAAAGAGAACTGGAGACTAATAAATAGACTAAAAGGCAGACACCCGAGAGAAAAAATAATAATCAAGAATGAACGGAGGGGAAAGATTCAAGAAGAGAGGACCACAGAAGAACTTTTTCGTGATCACTGGAAATCAGTGTTCTCCATAACACCAGAGGAGGACGAAGACTTCAATCCAGAGATAAACGAAATGGTTCACACATTCTTGTGAGAAAACATAGACAAGATTACTCCAGCACCAAGTGTAGAGTGAGGAAGGGAGGAAATTTTGGGTACAGGGGCCTACATAACAACGGAAGAGATCAAAGGAGTAATACAATCATTCAAACACAAAGGGCCAGGCCCCTCAGGAATAAGCAGAATTAATCTTACCAATGCACCGAACATAATCATAAGAACATTAAATAATATTTATAACGTGTGCTTAAACACCAGTTACTTTTCTGATAGCTAGAAACTAGCCAAAATGATATTCATCCCAAAGTCAGGAAACCTACCAAGCTACCTTAGCAGTTACCGGCCAATATCGCTATTGACCTTCATGGGCAAAGTCTTCGAGAAAATCCTTAACAGAAGACTAAAAGAATATCTTGAAGAAAATGACCTTTATAATGATTATCAGTTCGGATTCAGAAGAGGCAGAGACACCACAATGGCATTTTGCATAATAACAGAGAAAATAGCAAAGGCCAAAGCAGAGAATAAATACATTGATATGGTCCTGAGAGATGTAGAAAAAGCATTCAACAAAGTCTGGATCAGAGGAATGCAATATAAGATCTTAAATCTCCAAATGAATAGCAATCCGGAGAGAATTCTTTGCGGTTTCTGACAGACTGAAGAGCATATGTGAAGATCAATGGTTATTCAGGACCAGAATTCGAATTGGAAGCTGGACTCCAGCAGGGGTGACTGTCTCAGCCCCACGCTGTATTCAATATACACAGCAGACCTGCCACCACCAATAATGCCTGATTACCTAAACATACAGTTCGCGGACGACATAATCCAACTCGTCGTCACTCTGTACAGGAACGTACACTTTTAGGCAAGGACAGCAGCTTTATAAATCAGCAACATCAATAACTACGAAAGAGATTGGAAGATAGGGACGAACAGGAGGAAATTTACAATAATCCCAATCTTCTTGAACAAAACAGGAGAAATTGTAGTTGAAGATCAGAACTACAGATATCATAGCGAGGGCAAAGTGCTAGGACTCAAAATTACAATAAGAGGCTACAAACAACATATAACGGGTTAGGCATGAAAAATAAAAGAAAAATCTATCTTGCACTAGGAAGAGAGGTAGTACTATACCCGCCAACCCCTATCAACGGTGAAACAAGAACCAAAGAATTGGAACTCCAGAGAATACAAAATAAAGAGGAGAGAGAGAGAGAGGTGGAGAATACAGGATTTGCACTAAGAAGCAGGATTAGAAACGCTCAACATCAACATCAGAAACAGAGCGGAGAAAATATGGAGGAAGATAGACTAACTACCTCCGATATTTGCAGAGCACACAAACACCAGAGCTGGAGTTCCCTTTGACACTCGACTTCCCAGCAGCAGACAACAGCTGAGAATCGAGGAGGTTCCCATGTTTACTTAAGTAGAAATTCAAAAAGAGAGAAGGAACAAGCATAATGATAAGGATATTTACCCGACTATATACAAACCCAACCAACAAAGTTAACCAACCAAGACACCAGATTGGTACCCTAATAAGACAACCAAATTTAAACAACTAAAATAGGAAGAAACAACCGACTAAGAAGACAACAAATATCAAAAGTGTAAACAGAAATAATACCAACAAAATGAACTAAAGTGTAATAAGTGAACTATAATAAAAAGTTTAACAAAAATGATAGTGAATTCAAAGTTAAGAGTAAAACAAGTGAACAAAGTGAAACTAAAGTGAAATATATAAAATAGTGATAACAACAAGAGTAGTGAAAAGAAAAAACCCATAAGGAATAAAAAACGAAAAAAAGAAGACCTATCAAAGTAAAAAGTGAAACAAAGTAAGGAAAGTAAAACAACAAACAATTAACATAACAATACATAAACAAAGCTCAGAGCTAAGATAACTCAAAACGGCATGAATGCTACAATAAACACATGAATGAAAGATGAAGAGAATAAGGAAACAGAAATTAGGCGGTCCTCCCGCTTCTGTATGAAGAACATAGGTGCTAAAAGTGTGAGAAATGCAGTAAGAATGATGAGTGAATGCATGACGGGGGTTCGGAATCCACGTTAATCAGCAGGTCTTCCTTGTCCTTCGGGCAAGGTTATTCCACCCTTTCCACCTTTGAATCAGCAGGTCCCCCTTGTCCTTCGGGCAAGGTTATTCCTCCCTTTCCACCTTTGACTACCGAGGTTGCTCAATCTGCCTCCTCACCATTCTGTCCTCTTTTAACTCTAAACTTTCCTTCTCCCACAGCTATAAACCCTCTTCTAAAGCTTGTTCCGGAATTCCCATTAAGCACTTCACTATCGGTTCACTTGAACTGAGAATCAGAAGTGTGGGGAGTTTCTCCAGGAACAAGTCGGCCGCGGGCCTCCTCCTCTTCTTTCCTCCATGATCGTGGGAGGGGTGAAGAGGGGAGGAGAAACCACGAGCCGTACCTTTTTCTCCCCCCCCCCCCAAAAAAAAACCCCAACCCCAACCCAATCAACTAACACGAAAATACATGGATATGTTTAAAAATTTGTTCGAAAACCAAAAAATGATGTTGGGTATCAATAAAAGGAGGAAAGGTTTTGGTAAATTCTAGTTCCATGCGGGAGCGTTGCAGATTCTGGCGGCGAGTCGTTGGGAGGATAGTCTCTGGCTGGAGTTGTGTATTGATTGAAGGTGTGCGTTGGGAGATCATGACTGCCTCGGCCATTCGGAGTCTTCGGCAGTCAGGGTCACGGAAGATGATGGAGGTGTTGTGGGTGAGCGTTTCTCAATTGTTTTTCATGACGAGAGATCGTGTTTTTCTGGTCTTGTAATATATAACCAAGTTTATTTTATGCTCGGGGTTGGGTGGGGAAACGTTGCGGTGTAAAATGGCTTTGAGAATCTTCTCGTCTTCCTGTAGCTTGTGTTCATTGTTGCATGGTAGCATATGTCTATTGATGTGAGGTTTTCTGGTCTAACCATCGGAAGGAGGGTGGAGTTTATCTTCCGCTTAACGATTGAGTCGAATATGGTTTTGAATAGCCATTGTTCACAAGAAGCTGATTTACTCACTTAAGCTCAGAATCAACCGTTACCCTATTGGAGGAATGCGAGAATACTCTGTTCATGAAAGCGCTAATTACCGATCTCTTATACCTATTGGGGCACGCTGAGGAACCACTCATGCAAACACCAAAATTTGTACTTTTGATGCATAGTTCTGTTACGAAGCACTCTTGAGAAGAACAAACGAGAACATCAAGGAATGGGAGTGCGGACTCCTCTTCGTTCTCCTAAGTGAAGTTGAGTGATGAGATAGCTTTAAAGGTCTCGACCTACGCTTATCCAAACCTTCAAAGATAACTCATCACTCAACTGCGGTAGTAATAAATTACTTTAGGATTATGCTTAGTGTCTTTGTTTTTATATATTTTGTAGTGAGTGTAAATCGTGTCTTTTTTTTTTCTTTAATATCTTCGTTATAGTTGAGTCTTCATCGATGAATTTGCTATCGATATTTGGTGAGTTCTTGTAGAAATTGGAGAGGTTTCGTAAGTAGGTTTTCTTTTCTTGATCGGTTTTATTTGTTAATGGTTTGGGTAAAAATATTATTACTCTCATGTGTTAAACGGCACTTCTGATCCACCAGCTAAAAGCCCAGTGGAGCTCAAAAATCTGGCACGACTTATACCTCTTCTGTTCTCGTTATCATTTGAACGATATCATCGTTCAATTCTCGATTAACCAGTTCCTGTATATTCCTTGGCCGTTCTTCTATGACAACGTTAATGGGACTTAACCTCGCCTCCCGGTGCAGTTCTTCATGGCGTCTTCTTTCTCGCCTGAGTGTACCTGCAATTAGGTACACACATTTGTTCTGCACCACTTTTAGCTTCACCTATTGTGTCTTCGAGACATACGAGAGGGCGGAAGTGGGGTATAGCAGCGTTGATCTTACAAGTGCATTGTAGATATTTTTCTTATTGCTTTCACAGAGAGTTCTGAACATGTTTAGAGTTCTGACTGTTGCTGTGGCCTTGATGATTATTTTTGCGACGTGCTTCCTGTACCCAGTTGAAGAAATCTTCATTCCGAGTACATTGCACTCCGTGGTGTAGAGATAGCGTCTATCAACCACCCTGATATCGTATGGGGACTATTTTAAACTTATCTTGGTTCATGCGTATTTTCCAACGGGCCTCGTAAATGTTAAGGTTCTCAATTTCTGCTGCTGTCATACGAGCTTGCCAAGGTGCATTCCTCCATGGACAAGTGATTATCTGAGTGAAATCATTGGCGAATTGAATGTTGGGGCAAGTGGCTTTCACAGGGGCTGGGACATCAGCGGTGTAAATAAAGTAGAGAGTGTGGGACATACACCCTCCCCCCTGTGGAAGGCCCGCATTGAGCGGAAAGTTTGGTCCGTCCGTGCACCCTAAACTGATATACGCCGCTCTCTCTATGACATAGTCACAGAGAGTGCTTTCTATCTTTTCACTTAGGCCTAGTCGTAAGATCTTGTACTGCATTCCCCGTTGCCATACCTTATCAAATGCCTTTGATAAATCCAGACAAACAATGTCCTCGTAACTTCTTTCCCGTTTTGCTTGGACTAGTTTTTCCGTGATGACATTAATCGCCATTTTCGTACTTCGTTTTCTTCTAAACTCGAATTGATATGGGTTGAAGAGGGAGTTTTCCTCCAGGTGAGACACCAGTCTTTGGTTAGGGATCTTCTCGAAGAGCTTCCCGCCAAATTCTAGACGTGAAGTTGGCCGGTAGCTCTCCTTCAACATTGGGTCCTTTCCGTGGTTAAGCAGGAAAATCATCTTGGCCGTTTTATAAGCACCTGGAAAGTATCCTGTTCTCAGACAGGTGTTAAATATCTTTCTCATCCCTTTGATAACATTGGCTGGTGCCTTTACAAAGTTTAACTTTGTAAGCCACGATTGTCCTGGAACTTTTTTGACGGAATGAGCGGAGCGCGCCGAGTAGTTCTTCGGTTATCTCGGCGGCTCCGTCGCTCTGTCTATCCACTTGGTGGTGAGGGTGCGTCTTGTGTATTTGGTCGTTAAGCTCGTCTATGATGTTGCTTTCAAACTCTAGGTCATAGTCTTCGTTTACCTTCTCAGTTATACTGAAGATGTTTTCCCAATAACTTCGGAATAGCTCTTCAATTCTTTCTTCTTCTGTTTCGACGGTTCCGTCTTATTTTAGTAGTTTGATCTTCTTCCCCTTCCCAGTCGATCCTTTGAAATGTCTGATCTTATTACAAAACTCTTTGGGAGTTGCTTCGTGATCGAAGCTACCGATCGCATCTTCCCATCGTCTCCATTGTTGTTCGAGGATCAACTGGTTGAGTTCTTGTTTGATTTATTTACTTCGTTGTATTGAGTCAACTGATGCATTCCTAATGTTGATCTCATACAATAAATTCAGCTCACGGTATAAATCCTTCATGTATTTGGTCCATCTGTAGAAGATGGTCCTATACTCGGATTAAGGGATACAAGTCCTATCTGCGTTGATGAGATTGTTATTGAGGTCGTCGAGTGCCTCGTCAATCTCCTCGAGAATTGCCTCGTCCAAGTTGGGCGGATCGTAGGCCTCGAGAAGGCGCGCGTACCGTGTCCAGTCTGTATTCTCTAGTTCTTTCTGACTACAGCTGGGATTTGTATATGGTTCCTGTTGATAGTGATTAGGGTCCCTATATGGTCATTACATGGTACCTGGAACGGTTCCATGTAGTAAGTAAACGGTAGCTGACGATTCGCCAGACAGATGTCTGGTTTTGTGGCACTTCCTCCTCTGACAAAGGTGGGAAGTCGGGGCCTATTAGCTGGGCAATGTTTCTGTCCAGCAATAGGTCCAGGCTTCTTCCTATACCGTTGAAGGTACTGTAGCTGGATTCTCGGCATCTGGCGTTCAGATTCCCCATAATATATTCGGGGCTCTTCTGCCAAAGAGGCAAGTGGGATTGTGAATTAGTAACACGTCTCTCCTTGGTGGTTGCCATCCGGTAGCAATGACTAAATTTCATATGTTTAGTTCGAACTGGCACCGTCGTACCGCTATTGCGAATAATTCGTGATCAACACATCGTAGTTCCAGATTTTCATTTCTGTATTACGCGTGTCGATCCCGTGTTCTGAGTTCAAGATGATGTCTGCATCAATCTCTCTCAATACATTTCCGTAAAGAGCCCTTTTCGTCATTCAGCCGTTGGTATTTATTTCCATTATCTTTAGTGCGTTCCGTAACAGGGTGAATTTTACTGTGCCCCGGCCTCTCGTTCTTCGGTGGAGAGCTTGGGGTTTTTGATTTGCTCTTCGTGGCACGAGTGCAAGTGCGTGGGCCCTCGTCCCTTTCCAAAGAGGATTCTTCTTCTTCTTCTTTTTATTATTCTTTCTCCTCCTCATCCTCAGATTCCACTGATGAAGGGGTTTTCTTGGATTGCCTTCTCGAGACCATATTTCTCCTGGTTGTTGTTCCTGGCCACTGTCTCTTCGAAAATCCTCAATCACTCTGGGTTGTCGGGCATTTTCACTGAAGGTAGTCCGTTCTCCTTCAGTAAGGCATTCAAAACCTCGTTGTAGCAGCCTGGCTTAACTGCATTAGCGAAGTTAGCCGTTTGTGATATAGATCAGTATCTTAACACTTAGGTCGCTCGAGAGGTTTAGTGGAGTTGCAGATGTTTTTACAGGCTCACATCTTTTCAAAGCGGCATTGACGTAAGTGATTTCTTTGGCTTTCCTCTGTTCTTCTTCTTCTTTCGTCTATGATATCTCTTCTTTAAGGGCAGTTTAAGGCCATGGTTTGGTGCTCCACTTTGCCGCTGAGGCACTTTTTTTTAGTGCTTTTGCACTTGTCTAAACGGTGGCCTTCTGTAGCGCATTCACTGCGCCGCAGTTTTTCTTTATCTGGCCAGGTTAATGTAGTATGGCCTTCTAGTTTGTAGCATGCAAAATACATCTGAATGTTATTGAACTTTTCTTGCTGGATGTTATCGCCTGGTATTCTTATGTTAAATACCAGTATTCCGTTCTGTGTCGATTTCGTGGCCATGTGCATGGTAGCAAAAGTGATCTTAAATACGTTGGTGTGTTCGCGAAATTTGATTATTTCACGAACTTGTGCCCAGTGATTGCTCTTGGAGATCTCCTCCTTGAGCTCCACGGGCGTATGCTCACCCACCCAGCTTTCCACTTTGAGGCAGATCACGCTTCGGTTGAATGCCACTTGTGGATGGTTCTTTGTTTTAAGTCTGGTGTTCTTGAGGATCCTTGCTTCCTCTTCCGATAGGAGCTGGTCCACGCCCTTTGTCTCAGGACATAAGGCGATGAGCCCAGATGAGACTTCAATCAGTTTCATCAGTGCTAACTTTAATTCGAGGTAGAGGGTTTTGCAGAGTTTCCTTTTTTTCAGGGTTCTTCATTCCGGAGATGGTCCTCAGGGGGACCCTCTTAGTGAGGCTCTCCATAGTCTTCCACGTCCTTCTACTATGTCCTCTTGTGTTGTCTTCTTTTTTGAAACCAAAGTGTAAATTATGGTGTTTTGGCGAAAAAAGAAGTTATGAGGTGGTAAAGGATGGAACGGTTAGTGAAGGTAGTTTCGTGAATGAGTTCAAAAAATGGAATAAACGCCCCCGTCTATTTTCCAGTTGGTCCCCAGCTCAGTTGCTGCCAGGATGATGGGTGATAGATGGATGGGATGGATCTCGAATGAGAACCTCAAGAGGGATGACTTATGGTAGACTTGATGGCACTAGCGGTCGAATCAAGGGCCGCTAAAGTTTTAACACCCTCTCTCGGGTACTTGCACCATAACCGCATCCAACTACATAGAGACGGGTGTTACTTGCCTCTATGATGCTGGCCGGATCCCCCGGGAGATGAGGATCTCTCCTCCATCCAGGACTGGCCGTTATGCCCCTGTTTCGATCGAGAAGATTTCTGACTTATGCTTCCGCTGTGGGCTAGTCCTCAAACCAATTTTCACATAAGCCCTTAATTATGTCATTTCAAGTGGCTGGCATAGTTAAGACGAAATCAATGAATGGCAGACATCTGAGCAGGTTCCCACGCGGGACGATGGGCGGGAGCAGTCAGGTGCTTAAGCCCTCATTGAATTACAAATCCTCGGTGAAGTAAATGGTAACGCAAAATCGACTAAAAGACTTCCAATATAGGCTCTTTTCTATGTGTGTGGTGTTCAAAGTCCGTTACTAAGCAAGTAAAATGCTTTATCCGTAGACTACTCAGCAGTGCGTAGTAATTCAATATTCGGCCGTTATTTTCATGTTAGTTGATTGAGATGAGAGATGAATAAATTGTTGAAATGTGTATTAGATAAATATAGGTAAAATAGAAGTTGGGTATTGCCTTGGTGTAGAGCGCATCTCTTGAGTTCTTATCTTTTCTTTTCTTTACTCTCTTTTGTTTTTCTTTTCTGCACCATCAGTGTTTTACTGGTGGTAGGGTTAGCCGCTTTGCGACCATTGTTGCAGTTATTTTTTTATTTTTTCTTTCTCTCTCTCGTTGTTTATTTTTATTTTTATTTATTTTGTTTTTGTTTTATTTATTTATTTTTATTTTTTGTTTGTTTTTCTTCTTTTTTATATAAATATATAAATAACCTTTTTCTCTTTCCACCGTCATGGCATTCAAGCCTTTCAATTATAAAGGGTGTTCCATTAGGACGGATCAAATTTAGCAGTAAATAAAAGTGTTATTGGTGAAAATTTATTGATTTCACTATTGGATCATATTAGTTGAGTCATGGCAATCATGTACGAAAAATAATATCGCCTAAATGTCCGCTAAGGCTTCGGTGGCACACCTCTACTCGATGGTCAAACTTTTTGATGACGTCTCTGCATAGTTGCTTCTCGATCTCACCAATATGCCTTATTATCTCATCCTTCAGCTATTGAATTGTTGTTGACTTGTTGGCATATACCTTTCTTTTGACCCCAAAGGAAGAAATCTAAAGGCGTTAGGTCACACAATCGTGGTGGCCAATTGACCTCGCTGTTTCGAGAGATGATGCGACCTGAGAACTTCTCATTCAATAAAGCCATTGTTGCATTGACTGTTTGAATGTGGCGTCGTCTTGTTGAAACCACAAATCTTCGACATCCATAGAATTCAATTAAGGCCATAAAAAGTTAGTATCGCTCGCACGGTATCGCTCGCCTGTCACCGTAACAGAATTCCCGGCATCATTTTCGAAGAAATACGGCCCAATGATTCCGCTAGCAAAAAAATGCGCACCAAACAGTGACCTTTTGTGGATGCAATGGCTTTTCAGCAATCTTCCTGGGATTTTCATCAGCCCAAATGCAACAATTCTGCTTATTAACGAATCCACCAAGATTAAAATGGTCTTCATCACTAAAGATGTTTTTTTTTGCGAAAAATCATCATCGGCTTGTCTTTGTTCGTGCACCCAATTGACGAATGTACGACGCTTCAAATGGTCAGCAGTCTTCACTTCTTGTGTCAATTGAATTTTGTAAGCGTGTAGAGACAAATCTTTTGTCAAAATTCGATGTAACGTTGTTGTGGAGAGGTTCAATTCCTGCGCGCGATAACGAATAGAGGTGTCTAGATCTTCGGTCACATTCTCGTGCACTGCAGCAATGTTTTCAGCTGAACAGCGTAAACGAGCACGCAATGGCGTTTTTATATCTGCCACCAACCACGTTTGTCTGAATTTACGAACAATTTTCCCAATTGCACTCACTCTCGGTTGGTCGATTATGTTGACCAAAAAAATCGTGAAGTGCCCGAAATGCGTTTCTGTTTGAACGTCCATTTTCGTAATAGGCTTCAAAAACTTTAACACGTTGTTCGATTGTTAATCTTTCTATGGTTGAAAATGCCAAAAACTGAAGTTGTTAAATCTGAAAGAAAAAGAAAAAAGTTATTAGACGCCTAAACTTAACTCAGATTTAAAATCGGTCCAAGTTATTGGGACACTATTTAGTATATGCTATCTCCTTAGGCTTCTGTTTTCTGTTTCAATTGATTTATATTTATTTATCGTACCGGTTTGTCAGCATTTTACCTATTTTGTTCTTTTTTTATTTGGTTTTCATTGTGGGCACTTTGCCTCTTTTTGTTCGTTTAAATGTTTATTGTCGTGGGCACTTCGCCTCTTTTTAATATTGTTGTTCATTTTTTCATTTTCGGTGTCTAGTATTTTACTTGTAGTCGGGCATTGCGCCTCTTTTGGTCTTGTCTTGTATTTTTTATTGTTCTTTTTGGTCTTGATCAGGTGAATATTCCATTTGAGTTCTCTCGGGAGCATTTCTTCCACTCGGGAAGAGGACTATCCTAGTGGCGAATCCAATTTTGATTTTTGGAATGTCTATGTCGGTGTCCATGTTTGGGAGTATTTCTTCTTCGATTTTGTCCCAGGTCTTTCTCCCTAGCCTCTGGAGTTTCATATTCAATGGCTTCAGTCCTGCTCTTGCGTGCAGTTCTGTCTGCCGAATGTGGTCCATCCTGTGTGCTCCAGCTACCAGCAGGGCTCCTTTTTCCGCTCTCTCTTCATTTGTCTGAGAGAGTCAGAACTCGCGGCCTGCATGACCACTGCCGGGTACACCAATGTTGAGCGTACCAAAGCAGTATACAGCTTTTTGTGTTATTTGAACTGAGGCTTTTGAACCTATATAATTTTACAAGCTCTCTCTTGGCTATGAAGATTCTGTTTTTAACGTGCGCCTTATACCCGTTTGAGGTGATGCGCAGACCTAAGACTTTACCCTCGTTGGTGTAAGGGTAAACTTCATCATTTACTATGACGTCATCAATTTTCCTGCGGTTTATTGGAAGAATTTGGAACTTTCGGCGTTGGTTTTAATCTTCCACTTTCTTTAGTATCGATTAATGTTTTCGATTTTGGTAGTTTTCTCCCTCGCTTGAACTACAGCGTTCTTATAAGTACTGGGGATGATTTGAGAGATGTCAACTGCAAACTACAGATACATCACATCCTCCCCAACTGGAGCAGGTAGGTTCAATGTGTACAATAGGTACAGCAGTGGACTTAGATAGCTACCTTGTGGAACACCCACCTAAAGTTTGAATTCGGGCCCTCTGTAGCCCTCGATCGAGATTTGGGATTTTCTCTCCATGATATAATCACAGATGACATTTTCCAGGATCGGGTTTAGCTGGAGGCTCAAGATTTTGTATTGTAAATCTCAGCCAAACCTTATCGAAGGCCTTTTAAACATCTCGCACCACCACGTCTACGTATTTCCCTTTAGCTTTACAGCGGGCAAGTTTTTCGGTGAGAAGGGCGAGGGCTGTATCAGTCCCCCTTCTCATCCGGAACCCGTGTAGCTAAGGGGTGTGGGGTTCCAGATCTGTTAGCTGATCTTGTAGCCTGTTTGCTAGAAGCTTCTCGTAGACTTTGCTTTGAACTCGAGAAGGAATATTGGCCTGTAACCCACCAGTTGATTTGGGTGCTTCTTCCCTTTGGGTATAAAAATGGATTTGGCCATTTTTAGACCGTCGGGGAAGTAGCCTGTATTCATGGAAGCTTTGTAAATGTTCATAATTCCCTGAATGATCTACCATAGGGAATGTACTTAGTTGTTTTTAATGATGCGCGTCCAACCTGGTGCCCTTTGTTCAAAGTTTTTTATGGTTGCTATGACTTCTTCGGTTGTTATTGGTCGGTCATGGCCAGCCATATCCCTTCCTTCGTCGACATAGGCATGTGGGTGCGTTCGATGTATTCTTTAATTAGGATCTTTAATCAGCTAGCTTTCGAACTCCTGGTCGAATTCCGCATCGTCCTCAGGTATAATTGAGAAGATTTCCTTCCAGAATGTGCGGAATTTCTCTTCCAAAACCGCCGTATCCTTCAAGTAGTCATTGTTCTCTGTAATTCGGGTTTTTTCTCTACTTGGTAGGCCTTTTAATTTCTTTACTAATCGCCAGAACCTTTCGGGTCTCACTTCTCTATCTACTTTGGCTATCAAGCTCTCTCAGATTTCAGCCTGTTGCTGGTTTATAGCCTGCTTCAGTTCTTAACTCAAGCGACGTAGCACCGAGCTTCTTTCCCGATTTGACCTGCTCTTCTGATTTCCTCATACACCTCCTTGTGTTCCCTAGCGATTTTTTTCATCTGCTCGATCCATCTGGGTTGTGGATGTTTTTTTTTACGCTTTCATCGGCACACACTCGCGGTCAGCCTCGATAATGCAGGCTGTTATCATCTTCAGCTCCTAGTCTATCTCTTCTAATATTGCTCCGCTTAGGATTTTCATATAGCGTTCCCAGTTGGCCGAAGCGTAGCTTTTGCTGAGAGGAACCGGAAGCTGGATCGGTGTGAGTGAGATGGTCGTCAAGATCGCTATATGGTCGCTGGGTATTGTTGGGACCGGTTCGCTATGGTAATTGAAGGGGATGCCGTCACTTGTCATGATTATGTTGGGCTTTGTTGCTGCCAGAGAGATGATATAGGTCGGAAAATCCGGTCCTATCCTTTGGATGTTCTTCTGACTTATAACAATCTCCAAGTTATGGCCTATCTTGTTCGTGTTACCATAGCCATGCGTTCAGTATCTTGGATTGAGTTCTCCCCCGAAGAATACCATTCAGCCGTGGCAGAATAGGGTGTAGAAGTTAGTGAGGGGCGTGTACGATCGTCGAGGTGTTTGGTATGCTGCTGCTATCACGAGATTGCCTACTAGTGTGGGCAACTCCACTGTCACAAAGGACTCATCCAGTTCTGGAAGGTGTCTGAACGAGATATTCCTTTTGATGATAACGGCAGCACCATCAAAACTCTCCTGAGAATAGTTCTTAGTGACCGTTCTATAGCCTGGTATCTTCAGTTAACTAGTATTAGTATGGATACCGTGCTCCTTGATTAAAATGATTTCGGGGTCAAGCACGCGGAATAAGTTTCCATATGCAGTGGCTTTTTCCACCCAGCTATCAACGTTGAGTGTCACGATGCTTAGGTGGTTGTTCGGGATTTCCATTCTGCGTTCTGGCTGTTAGTGTTCCTTAGTTGTGGACTTCCTTTTCTTGTTCCTCTTATTCTTGAATTCTGCTGGGGTGAGCTCTACAAGGGTTTCTCGGTAGAAGGTAATGTTTTGGTTGTAGATGGCCTCTTCAACAGCTTCCTTGTTACATTGAGCGTCAAAGTCCCATTTGTAATATTTTTTATTTATTCCGACGAAAGTTTTGTTAGTGTCAAGGTCTTTAGGGAAGGGAAATTGTTCGGATGCATAGACTGAGAGGTTAATTCCATTAGCATCGAGCTTCCTTTTGGCCTCCCTCTTTCCTTTCTTGCGGCGAACATCACTGGTAGCGACCTTTGAGTCGGAGGAGTCTGATGTGTCCGTGGAATCTAAAAATTCCGTATCTTCCTTTTTCGATTTTGGTCCCTCCATTTGTTTGGTCATGTTGGATGTTTTGTCAGCTGCCTCTCTCTCTCTTCTGGCCTCTATCCTTGGATCGGGCCGTCTGACCTCTTCCTTTGATTGTGGTTCATTCTTTTGGGGCTATTGAATTTGTTCTGTCATCTGTTTCATTGCCATCTGAAATTTGAGCACGCCTCCTGATGAAGGATGATCAGGAAATCACATTTCACTCATGCTGTTCATGGCAAGCGTTCGGTTCAATTCCTTGGCGAATGATCCAGGTTGTGTCAAGTTGCTGATGTAGGCATACAGGATGCGCGTCAGAATTTTCATTGAGTTCTTATTTTCTAGTTTGAGGTATGTCTTTCTTGTTTCCGCCTCAGAATAGGCCGCCATCGCGGCCTATTTATTCTCTTGTGCCTTTCTCTTTGTGAGCTCCTTTTTCAGTGGGCAGGCCATAGCTATGGAAAGATGACCTTGTCCGCAGTTAACACATTTCTCACGGACTTTTACAATCCTTCCAGCGGTGGCCTGGTTCACTGACTTTGAGCATATCTCCTGTGGTTCTTTGCATTCCCTCGTCGTGGGGGCTTCCATCTTGTAACAGCGGAAGCAGAATTGAATGGGAGTAAATTCCTCCCTCTTTATCTGCTCCCCATTCAATTTGCGTTAAATAGCAGGAGTCCCTTTTCTTTAATTTTCTGTGCCATCGAATTATCGCTGAATACGATCCTAAAAACATGCGTATACTCCGAGTTTTCTCTCTTGTTCTAGAATTTGGTGACTTCTGTCACCTTAGCCCATGTCTGATCCTTCATGACTTCTTCTTTGATCTGGTCCTTGGAGTGTTGCCCAATCCAAGGGTCCAGCCTCTGGCAGACAACACTCCTGTGTGTTAAAATCTGCCGGGGAATTGCTGGTTACAGGCCAATACCTCATGGTGTTTCTACGACCTTTTCTTTTGTAATGCTCTCCACATACCTTTCCTTTTCGCAGATCGCCACATAGCCTGTGGGAACCTCAAGCAGTCTGAGAATGGCGATTTTCAGTCGCCCGTTGACTACTTCGAAGACCTTTTCTCTCCTTGGTCTGCTGCTTCCGCTGATAGTGCGCAGCGGGATCCGGGTGGTCCCATTTTGGTCCATTATTGCCCAGGGGTGACCCCTCGGGGCCGTTTCTCTTCTCGGTGTTCTCCTTCTCAGTGGTTATTATTCTTCTGCTACCTTTGTCTAATGGTGAGCCCTCTTCTGTTAGGTCCTGATCCTTTCTTGTAAATAGAGCGCTTTATGGGCAGCCCCCTCCTCGTTGAAAGCAAGCTTCCATGAACGTGACTGCTGGATGGGGATGGATAAATGATGATGGGTGAACCCAGTAGGGGGGGCCATCACGAGGTGTGATTGTATGGTGCACTTATTGTTGGTTAGCGTGAAATCAACCATTGTTAACCGGGGAGGGGGAGCGCCGCTCGAATGTTTGGGTATCAAAACTGCTTCCGGCATACATAGAGTCGGGTGTGACTTCCCTCTATGGTCGTCGCTGGGCTCCCGGGGTAGAGGAGGCCCCCATCCCCGAAAGTTGCAGTACTGCCCCTTTTTCGGGTGTCTCTGGCTCCGATTTCCACAGTGGGCTACTCCTCAAAACTACTTTCCTCGGCGCCCCCAATTATGTCTATCTTAGAGAAGGACATAGTTGGAACGAAACTAGATGAACGGCAGTCCAGTTCACTTCAGCTCTCTTACCATGATGAGAGGGCCACGGGGGGGGGGATAGTGCGACATAAGTCGAATATTAGAGGCTCTGTGTATTAATCTCTATTTTAAATCCCCTTAGGGAAAAGTGGATGAAATTTTCTTTCTTTACCGGTGATGAAATTCTTCAATGTAGCGTGATTTTTCTGAGTACGACTGTCCAGTCCTTAGTTGATTGGTCCGTTTCCTTACAATAATGTTCAAAATATTTTTAAACATAAATCTATTTATGTATTTTTCGAGTGAGTTGATTGCTCCGTTTTATTACGGTAATGTTCAAACATATTTAATATATTTTCCTGTAATATCACGTTCACGATAAAGACTGCGCTTTACTCTGAATAGAGATATTCCAGACGCACCGAGAAATCTTACAAAGTCCTACTTCCCAACGCTTCAACTTTGAGATTTTTACATAGGCGAAGAAATCTTCTACGCGTCAAGACCGCTGACCTCACTACCACCCGCTTGTAGTGTCGCGGACGTATACGCGCGCGCGCGGGGAGCACTCATCGGAAAGCAACGATTTTCGCCTTGGATTTTACTTCTATCCATACGACAGCATCACACCTCGTTCCTGATAACTTCTATGCCAGTCGAGGTTTGTATAGACCACCGGTTTATATCGTATCCGAACCCCAGAAGGAAGCCCTACAGGGGGCGCGAAGGATGGGGCCCCAGTAGGAGGCAAAGTGTACAGGACCAGCAGGTGGACCCTGTTTAGACATTTTCATTTAAGTAGGGCAGATCAAGGTGGAACGAGCTGATAGTACTATGAACACTATTTGAATAGGAGCTTGGTGGGCTCCGTGGAAAAGAAGCTTCCCAGCGTGCCGTCATGGACGACCCCAGGGGTGAAAAAAGGATCCAGCTCTGGGTCATGGAGCGCCACCCCAAGCCGTCTAGGGAAAAAGTCTTCGAGACCATTTTTGCCAAAATTGGGGTCGCACTATGCCGTCTGGTGGACCAATCCTATGGCTATATGCGATAGCAACCTAGACGTCGACAAACTCATAAGTGTAAGCTCCCGCTCTAAACTTGAAGAAATTAGCTTGTCACCTAAGGTCCCACCACATGTGTCTGCCTAAAGATCAATTATCTTCCGTCACTTTGACCCCTGGGTCGGGTCACACAGTGCAGGAGAAATAAAGACCGAAATCGAGGACAAACAAAATTAGGCAAAAATCGATGAGATGTACAAGTTCAAAAATCGTGATGGAGGGATGTACACCCACGTCTTCAAAGCAACCTTCCAGACAACTAAGATGGCCACCAAGGTGTCAGAAGCAGGCTTAATTATGTTCTACATCAAGATTTTAGCCTCGTGGTGCATTGAGAGAAAGACTTTTGTTTCAGTACAGGTCTGCTTCTAGTGCTACGCCCTGTAGCAGCACACGACGAAGGTATGTACATTCCAGGGTAAAGTATGTTCACAGTGCGCCGGAACCGGGCACACCTGGAAAGAGTGCACTAATGGGGGCACAAAAAAGTGCCTAAACCTCGGAGGCCCTCACCGCACACTCTCGATGTCTTCCCCCATG
The DNA here is from genome assembly GCA_963969495.1 of Ceratothoa steindachneri. Lineage (NCBI taxonomy): Eukaryota > Metazoa > Arthropoda > Malacostraca > Isopoda > Cymothoidae > Ceratothoa > Ceratothoa steindachneri. Next base: position 58,133,412 of record OZ018330.1, read on the forward strand.
AAGAAGACTCTAGTAAATAAGAAGAAAATGAACCTGCGTAATTCACGGCCATTTCGTGAACATAGCCAAACCGAAAAGCTACGCTATCGAATTAAACAGGATGCTCGCCAAAAACGGAATGAAACCAATGTAATTAACCAACAACTCTCCCTCGATTGAACTCTACCAAACGCAGACGGGAAGCAAGCACAAACCTACTTCAAGGAACCGATCAAAATCCCTGACTGAACAAGCGAGATGAGCCCGCAACATCTGAGACAATGGAAACCGATCTGCCTGCCCAAAGGGAAAGCGCTTTACAAGGAGCGAGCCAACAAAGCAAACCCACCAAAGAGGACAGGCAGACAGCATCCAGGCAAAAGACCACAGACATAAACATGAGAATATATGTCTCACTATCGGCTCCACTCCCGAGATTGGCAAACGTCAAAGACATAATCGAGGAAGTAATCATAGGAAAGTTCAAGTGGGATTTTGACTGTAATGCCACCGTCATACATGTCCTTAACACAGACGTTAACGCCATGAAAATCTACAATTACAGTGTTATTTAGGCTAACCATACAAATGACAGGTACGATGGAGTCGTAATATCTGTACGGAAGGGAATCAAGTACAGGGAAGTAACATACCTGGAAGAATCGTATCTTGCCATTAAAATCACCACAACCATTGATGACCTTGTCATAGCTGTGGACTACCAATCACCAAGACGATCATATCTCCCCATCCCCAACTTCATCCGACTGTCTAGGAGAAACAACCCTAGCATCGTGATCGGAGACCTTAATGCCCGCTGCAGAGAAGCAGGTTACACAACAGGGTTCAAAGGATCGGGAAGCTTCCTGAGCCTGCTTATTGATCGTGATCTGGTGCGGAGAGTCGGCCCAGAATTACCCACATACCTGACAAGAAGGTCCTCAACGACCCCTGACATTATCCTCGTCAACTCCAACTTTGCTTTAAATCAAGTGACAGTTCCTGGCCCATACACCCCATCGGACCATGTAAGTATGGTCACTACCGTGTCAACGTCCTCTATACAAGTGAAGATCCCATCCCGAAGGTTCTTGCCTAAAGCGAACTGGGAAGAGTACAGAAGATTGCTACAGGATTACCAACTGAACCAACTAGCCGAGTCGACATTAGAAGACCTTGACAGTCATTTGGAGGATATTACAACGAAACTAAAGGAGGGTCTGTTACAAGACTCTCCCAGCACTACGATGGGACGAGACTATCATACAAAAAAAGAACAGTCTAGATGAACTGGTCTTGGAGATAAGGCTACATGGAGATACAGCAGACCGCTACTTGGAGCTCCGGAACCTCCGTTTGGAGCTAAAATTCCTGATAGGGGAAAAGTCGAAAATGATCTGGAATGGAATCATAGATGGAATAGACGTGAAAGGTGATCCCATTAAGTTTTGGAGTCAGATTAGGAGACTAAGTGGCACACTCCCCGCAAAAAACAATATTAACATCACAATGGACGGGAGAAGAATCTCAGATGACCAGGAAATAGACCACCAATTCAGGGAACATTGGAGAAGAAAGTTTACCATCACGGATGAGGAAAACGAGGACTTCGATATGGAGAATGAGGAAAATATATTCGCGAAACTGGAGGCATGAGGGCCGGTCTTTACTCCCTTCCATTTCGTTGATGCTACTAGACAGCTAGAGAAGGAGGGTAGATCATTCACCCACGACGAGTTTGAGGCAGCCCTCAAAAGCTTCAAACAAAAAGCCCTAAGTACTTCAGGCATTACTAAGGCACATTTAACAAATGCTTCTGAGAATATCAATACAGCGATCTTAAACCAATTTAATGCCTGCTTTAACGTTGGGTATTTTCCCGACCAACTCAATAGGGCACGAATTATTTTTCTCATAAAGCCGGAAAAACCCAAAAGTGAAGTAAAAAGCTATAGGCCCATATCCCTCCTAGACTTCATAGGCTGATGGCCGATTTTGATGCAAATGAATCTTACAATGGGCAACAACATGGTTTCAGGAAGCACCTTGAAACAAGGAACAGCCCTTGCCCTGTTGACTGAGCACATCGCTGTTGCTAAAGCTGACAACAAAAGGGTAGTTATAGTACTCAGGGACGTTTCATCTGCCTTTGATAAGGTATGGATCCCCGGATTAAAGAAGAAGCTCTGCGACATACGGATGGGTACGAACATCACCAGGCTTCTTTGCGACTATCTTGAGGACCCCGAGGAGATCATAAAAATCAACAACTTCGAGGAGCAATCATTTTCCATGAGGACCGGTGTACCCCAAGGAGGCTGTCTGAGTCCGACACTGTATACGATTTATACAAGTGACCTACTCTTTCCCACCCAAGATTACGTCGCCTATATTCAGCTGGCCGATGATATTTCACAACTTGTCACCAGCAACTCTCCTAATCCAATCGACATCGCGAACAGAACAGTGGGTGAAATAAACCACCTCAATGGCTACGAGGCTCGTAACAAGATCCGCACCAACGTGGAGAAGTTTAATGTCCTCCCCATCGGACGAAACAAAACTGCCGATGTTTTAGTGCGAGGCGATTTCTACCCGTACACCCGCGAAGCTTGAGCCCTTGGTCTAAATATAACATCAACAAGATATGGCTCACATCTCAATTTAAAGGTCGCGCAAGTCAAGAGACACTTACGTCAACTCTACAGATTCAAGGGGCTGTTCCCCTGAAACAAAATGAAATTTTAGATGGCCCTGGTGAGGCCAAATCTGCTATACTTCGCCATTCCGATGCACCTAGCGAGCAAGTCTCAGCTGAGGAAAGCCCAAGCAGTACAGAACCAGGCACTCCGATTTATATTTAATGCATCTAGACTGGACCGCATCCCATCGATCAGACTTCACGCTCTCACAGAGATGGACCCCCTAAAAGAAACCCTACACAAAAGGCAAAATCGATATGGAGGAAGGTACACAAACACCTGCCAGAGAGAACGATCCAAGAATTACGACAACCTGATCTTGACAACCGAATTATACACTACCGACCTGGATTTAGCAGCAGCCGCCTGCGTACGCAGGAGGATGTGATACCCCTATTTCGATAGCAAACCAAAAAACTCCAAGAACATTACGAATAGGACAATGAAATCAACTTTCCATGCATGTTTTATGTAAAAAAAAGAAAGATCCGTAGTGGACAATTAATCAAAATAAAATAAAATAGCAGATTATAAACAAAGCTAATTAAAAGATCCGAAGTAGACACAAGAAAAACGATGTTTTTTTTATGAAAATAAAGCTTAAAGAAAACTAAACTAACATGTAAGACATCTTCAAACTATGAGTAAGCTCTACATCACAAACATCAAACAAACTAAGGTACAAAGGTTTGAATGCTTATTTTTTCCATTTGGTACGCTAGGGAATAAGGAAGACCACGTGAAGCCATTGCCAGTCAAGCTGGCACACATTCTCTTCTACTTTAACACTTTTTCTCACTATAACCTCTCCTACTATCTTACACCCATTTTTTCCCATCTTTTATGATCAATCCAATTCAATTCACGATAAAAATAACAGACGAAGACAACGTGTTCTTAAGAAGCGAAGCAGCAATAGAATAAAAATTCAGGGAACATTGGAGCAAGATATACACTATAAAAGAAAGGGACAATTAATGATACGATAGAGAAAAAGGAATAACGGTAAACGCAAGTATAAGAATACGAGTAAACAGAGAAAGACTAACACCGGAGAATAGAGTCAACAAACGCACATACGAACAAGCAGGACTCGGAACGACGATCACGTTGGACGAAATAAATAGCGTTCAGATCCTTCACACAAAAAAAAAACCCAGGAAAGACGGGTCTAACAAAGCGCAATTACGAAAAAGCTCCTGAAAACATAATCAAAAGTATTACAGATATCTTCAATACATACCTCAATATAGGTGCTTTCCCGATAATTTTTAGGGTGGCGAAGATGATTTTTATGCCAAAACCAGGAAAACCGTAGAACCTGGTCTGAAGTTACAGACCAATATCGCTACTGAACTTTCTGGGAAAGACCTTTGAAAAAATACTAAACAAAAGGATGACCGAACACCTGGAAGAAGCATGAAAATTAAACAAACATCAATACGGGTCCAGAAAAGAACGAGACTCGACAATGGCTCTCGCAATAATTACCGAAAAAATCGCGCGAGCCAAATCTGAGAGAGGGTATGTGGACTTGGTACTCCGTGATGTCGAAAAGGCCTTCGACAAGGTATGGGTTGAAGGACTAAAACATAAACTCCTACAACTCGATCTCAACATCCAGATGGAGAGAATCATGGCTGATTATATAACTAACAGAAAGGCATACATCAGCATAAAAGACCTCGAAGGTCCTGTATTACAGCTGCAGACAGGGGTCCCACAGTGGGGATGTCTGAGTCCCACCCTATACTCAATATATAGAGCCGACCTTCCACCACCAATAACACTAGGTTGTATGAACATACAATATGCGGATGATATCAGCCAGGTGATCTCCACAAGAGCCAGAAACTTCAAATGGAAAGCTAGGACAACAGAACGAGAGGTAAAAAACATCAACGAATTCGATAAGATGTGGAAAATAAAAACCAATTTAAATAAATTTGAAATCATTCCAATAAGCCGCTTCAAGAAAGATCGGATAAACATCGACGGCACAAACTATGAATATGCCAAAGAAGAGAAAGTGCTGGGCCTACACGTGAGAGAAAGGGGCTACCATGCATACATAAAAGAAATAACAAAAGCCAAGATGGGGATAAGATTACTATATCATTTAAAAGGAACCGGTCAGAAAAGAAAAAAGACAATCTACAATGCATTTATCGAATCGGCCTTAACATACCCACCAATCCCAACACATACATTAACGAAATGGAATAACAAAAAGAGTGCAAAACAAGGCAGCATATATTATAACTAATACAAAGAGAAGGGAAAGAAATCGAATTAGTGAAATACTAGACTTGGCTGACCTGGTCCCAATCAACAAGGGTCTCGAAAAAGGCGCAAGAAATATATGGAATAAAATTGAAGTAAAAATCACCGAGCCAAGAAGAGAACTCAATATTGAGAACGAAGACTATGAAAGACAAATATTCCCAAGCGGTAGGTTTCGCCTGCAGCGAGATGAAAGACCAATCTATACATGATCAAACACGATGAAACTGTAAAAAATAACAATAAAGGAAAATAACAAATAAACCAGGTAATAAAAAATTAAGACAAAGGCATGAATGCCTGAAGAAATCAAACAACAGGAGATAAAAATAAAGACAAAGACAAGGAATTAGAAGCAACGATACCTATACAGGTACCCCAAATGAAACCAAGAATAAACGGATAAGGAATGAAGAATCAGAAGTAACTGTAGATAACTATGTTCAAACATATAGAAGTATAAGCAAAGTAGATACAACTAAGGAGAAAGAACAGCCAGTAACATATCTACTCCCCCCCCACCTCCACCCTCAACCCCCCTCATGCTATCCATCTATCACCACTTTTTATCTCACCTATTTTCACCATTCTGCCCCAAAGATGATCTACTGTTAGGTCGAAGATGTCTAGGCAAATAAAGTTATGCCTCTTCCGAGCAATTTTCCTCGCCTAGAGCCATCGGTTGAGACTATAGTCAAAGCTATAAGAAAGCTGCAGCCAAAAGTAAACAATGTAGCCGTTGCTGTCGACTTTAATGAATCCTGCATATATATATATATATATATATATATATATATATATATATATATATATATATATATATATATATATATATATATATATATATATATAATATATATATATATTTTATATATATATATATATATATATATATATATATATATATATATATATATATATATATATATATTCAAGATTGTTTTAATTTTGTGAAGTATATTTTTCAACGCTTTTATGACTTCCATTGATGTAGTCATTATCCACCTGTACTGGAAACGTACACCAATGTATCAGATACCTTTTATCATAACAAGAATAGCATTTTTTTAAATGGCCAAGTCTATAATTTATGTCTTTCGAAATAGGCTGGGAAAATACGGTATTTTTATTCAATAGAAGTCTTTATTTTCGCCACGAAGGTATTAGCCATGGGTTCTCCACAGGGATCCAGCTCTGCTATTTTTTTTATGCAACCAAGAGAAACACTGGTTAACTAAGTGTTCTGCAAAATTTAAATCGTTAATGCTTAAAAAATACGTTAATAACCTGTTCCCTTATCTTGGAGAACAAAGACCATGCCCATTTATTTTTAAGTATTTGAATAACTTAAACCTCTAAATTAAATTTTTAATGGAAATAGAAACTGATAATAAAAATCTTCCTTCTTGATGTCACTGTTACAAAAGTGGGCTCGAAATTTACAGAAACCCCACAACTACCAAATTTGGAAAACATTTCTTTCGCAGCATGTCTAAGCATTTTAAACTTGTCGAAGACAAAAACTGTATCCATAGAGCTTACAACATTTGTTCGGATATTTGTTTTTTTAATTCTGAAATAAAATATCTGAGAACCTTTTTTTCTGTTTAATTTTTATCCGAATTATTCATTGACAAGTTAATTTCAAAAATTTTAACAAAACAGTTTTCTCGCCAAACTCAACCACTAACAGTTTGCACACGATAGATTTTTTCCAATTACATTATCTTGAGGAATTTACTTCAAAGCTTAATAAAATAATGCTCTCAGTTTTAATAACTACTTCATCATTGTCATTTAATCCAAATAAATTCCCATTCTAGTTCTCTTAATTCATATTTTCGACACAAAGAATCTCTCCCACTGTGCTTGCGATCGTCCATTGTATATAAAGTCAGGTGTGAAACCTACCACATTTACTTTTTAGGCCAAATAAGTCTATAATTAAAATGTAGAATTGCAAAACACTTAGGGCGATCATTTCACATTCCAACCTTTAATTCTTGTCAATTAGACAACATTCTCCAAACGAAAACCATCCATAACATTCAGATTCTCTCAGTCAACAAATTCTTCTTCCAATCATCTCGAACTAAAGATTATACATCAACCAACTACATCAGTAACCCTTGCTCCATTAATTTGTTTACTATTTAAGTTACACAACCATGTAATTTTGACCAAATCAACTTACCAAAAGACCCAACAAAGCTTTCCTCTCAGCGAGTTTTTTATTATTTATTTTATCAGATCCACCATTAGATAACAATTTCTTTTGATAAACTTTTTACTTTTCGCAATTAAATTGCGTTTAATTTATTTTTAACATTTTACCACCCATTAATTTCTTATATATCATAGTTTTATTTTATTTATTTGCATGTTTTTACCTATTGTTTTAATTGATTGTTAAACATCAGACATTTCTTTATATTTATTTAACATAATTTTAATACTTATACACTTCAACTATAAAATTTTCTAGCTATTTTAAACAATTTCCAAATGGATCCATCCATCTATCTTATTGTTTCTTTGCATTTTTGTTAGGCTATAAGTTGCTGAGATGGCCTCCGTCGAGGATCGAAACGTTCGGAAACAATAAAGTTTTGAACCATTACGTGAGTCTTCATATTCATATATATATATATATATATATATATATATATATATATATATATATGCATGTGTTTATGTGTGAGCGAGTGGTTGGGTGAATCAGCGCTGCTCATCTCATTAGTTGAGTATTTGTCTATTTTTTCACGGTGTCTTGGGTAAGGTGAAGGATGGAGGAGGGTCATGGTCCCGTCCCCTCCGCGCCGTGTTTTTATGGTCGATCCTTCGATAGCATCATTACGTCAGTCATTCCGGCTAGAAAATGAGTCGCGGGTTCACCCCTGATTGATCCTGTCTCGGAGGATTCTGAATGACGTAAGGAATGGTTTTGTTTTTTCTAAAGTAAAAAGAGTGAAAAACAATGAGGGAATTTCCGTTTGAAAGCTTATGAAACGATTGGAAAGAAAGTGGTATAGTTAGTGAGTGAAACTGAGTGGTGGAGACATAACCTCAAATTCGTTCTTATATGAATAATGCGGCAGGGGAGGACCCTCGAAAAAAACGGTGATGATCGACAAAACGAGGAAAATAATAAAAATAGTTTGCTTCTCATCTTTTCTCATTTTTCGCATCTATCACACACTTCCACTTCTTCTTCATCTTCGTGTTCTCGTTTTCTTATTTTCCGCTCCCTCCTCTTCTTCTTCTAGGTATTTTTCTTCTTCTTCCCCTTCTTCTTTTCCTATTCTCATTAGTCTTCTTATTCTTCCTCTTCTTCCTATTCTTATTAACTTTTCATTCTTCCTCTTCTTTGAATCTTTTTTCTTCCTCTTCCTATTCCTATTCTTCTTGTCTTGTTATACTTCCTCTTCCCCTTCGTCTTGGTCTTTTCTTCTTCCTCTTCTTTTTTTTCCTATTCCTATTGACTTCTCATTCATCCTCTTCTTCTTTTCTTATTCTTCCCCTTCTGTTTGGTCTTTTTATTCTTCCTCTTCCTCTTCTTCATGGTCTCCTTTCTTCCTCCTTTCCTTTTTCCTATTCTTCTTGGTCTTCTTATTGTTTCTCTTACTCTTCTTCTTGGTCTTTTTCTTCTTCTATTTCTCATTTTTATTGACTTTACATTCTTCCTCTTCCTCTTTGAATCTTTTTTCTTCCTTTTCCTATTTTTATCTTCTTATTCTTCCTCTTCTTCTTCTTTTTCCTATTCTTATTGACTTCTCATTCTTCCTCTTTTTCCTATTCTTATTAATCTTCTTAATCTTCCTTTTCCTCTTCTTCTTGGTCCTCTTCTTATTTTCTCTTTTCCTCTTCTTCTTGGTCCTCTTCTTATTTTCTTTTTTCCTCTTCTTCTTGGTCCTCTTCTTATTTTCTCTTTTCCTCTTCCCCTTCTTATTAAATTGATGAGTCTTCTCTTTATCCCAAGGCCAAATCACAACATGCTTCTTTCCTCCACATTTCACTCATGAGTGGTGTGGATGCAACCGTAGTGTAAAAGAGTTGGTTCGTGTGGGAGAAGATTGAAGTTGAGATGAATTAAATAAGTTTAGTAATCCACTACCATACATCTTCCTTGCTTCCCCGCAAGGGGGGGATTAGGTAGTGGGGACGGTGATATCCATGCTACAGCTAAAACCTGGATGAGCGGCGCGCCCTCCCGACCCCAATGCCTCGAGAGAAAGGGGGGAGCGGGGCTCTTTCTCCGGGCATCTTGGGCATCTCTTTTAAATCTATCATTTCCGCGCTTGATTAGACCCAGCTAAGGGTGAAAGAGGGAGTTAAACGTTCTGAAAAAAAATTCCTTTGTTTCCGTCTAATCCGAGAATCAGAGGGACGATCAATGAGTTAAATCCCACATCCATGACTTTAATTAGCCGCCAGAAATGGTGGACCAGCTTTCTTCACTCATTGGGGTAGATAAAAGAGAGTTGCGCGCCTACCCTGGCTCGATAAATCTCCATAACTTTTTTTGGTGTTTTAAATAAATAAATAAATATAATAAGTGAATAAATAAATAAATTAATTAATAAATAAATATAATAAATGAATAAATAAATAAAACTAATAAATAAATATATAAGGAAATAAATAAATAAGAAAATAAATAAATAAATACATAAAAATCATACTGTCTTCCGGCAAGTGAAGAAAAGGAGACTAAAACGGCATATGGGGCAAGTAGAGTGGGAAGCCGAGCACCCGAAAGTTTTGTTCTTTCGAGGACAATGCGCACTGGTGGTAATGGGCGGGGGCTGTCGTGAACCTCGTAATGTCAATCCCATTAAATCGTGCGAACGTGTGAATTGTGTTAGTATCTGGAGTGTAAGGGCTATATGTATTAGGGAAAAAAGGTAATTGTGATGAATAAGTTTTAAAGGGGGGGTGCCCCTGTTGCTAGCTATATGCGAGACGAACATGAAGAGTTTGTGTAGGATAGAAAGAATGGAGCGCGTTCAGGTGTGACTCCTAGTAAGAAGATGTATATGGGTATCGATGTGGGTGAAGCAAAGTTGTGCGTGGTAGTTGGGTATGGTAGGTATCAATGTGGGCAAAGCGAAGTTGTGCGTGGTTGTTATGTATGATGGGTATTGTTGGGTGAAGCGAAGCTGTGCGTGGTTATTGTGTATGAAATAATATTAATAATGAATAATTAACGGTGTATTATATCAGTTCAGCCGAGCAGTTGAAATTCCATAGTAGATACATATATAGTTAGGGTCTAATATTTATAAGAATATGTTAAAATATGAGATTTACTTAGTGATAATTAACATTAACGTTTCAAAAATATATGTAAAATGGAGATATAAATTCATATTAACTAACACCTAAATGTAAAGTGCTCATTTCATAAGCAAGTATATTTACATTGGCACGTGCATTTTACAAGCGGGGCTCAGGAAGATAGTGAAGGCCAAGGGGGGTGACCAAGGGGAGCGGTGGCAGCCTAAGGTTGGTTAATTATTTTCACCATTTGATGGGACAGGAATGTTAGCGAATCGATTTGTTCTGGCTCTGTTAGGAACTAATATGTTTTTGTAGCTCGGAGGTTGTGGTGGGAGGGAGGGTTGGTTGGAGGTAGTATGATGAGTAACATTGTGGGTGAAGCGAAGCTGTGCATGGTTGTCGTGTCTGGTGGGTATCAATGAGAGTGAAGTGAAGTTGTGCGTGGTTGTAGTAAATAATGGGTATCAAGGTGGGTGAAGCAAAGCTGCGCGTGGTTATCGTGTCTGGTGGGTATTAATTTGAGATAAGTGAAGTTGTGCGTGGTTGTAGTGTATGATGGGTATTAATGTGCGTGAAGCGAAGCTGTGCGTGGTTGTCATGTCTGGTGGGTATCAATTTGGGATAAGTGAAGTTGTGCACGGTGTTAGTGTATGATGGGTATTAATGTGCGTGAAGCGAAGCTGTGCGTGGTTGTCGTGTCTGGTGGGTATCAATGTGGGTGAAGTGAAGTTATGCGTGGTTGTAGTATATGATGAGTATCGATGTGGGTGAAGCGAAGCTGTGCGTGGTTGTAGTATATAATAGGTATCTATGTGGGTGAAGCGAAGCTGTGCGTGGTTGTGGTGTCATGCGGGTATTAATGTAAGTGAAGTGAAGTTATACGTGAATGTAGTATGTAATGAGTATCGATGGGGGTGAAGCGAAGCTGTGCGTAGTTGTACTGTATGATGGGCATCGATGTGGGTGAAGCAAGCTGTGCAAGGTTGTATAGTATAATGATATTAATATGGATGAAGCGAAGCTGTTCGTGGTTGTAATGGTATGATTGGTACCAATGTGTAAAACGCAAAGCTGTGCGTGGTTGTACTGTATGATGGGTATCAATGTGGGTGAAGCTTAAGCTAGAGGTGGTTTTCTCTTTGATGGGTATCATTGCTCTGAAATGAAGTGGGCATGTTTGTAGTGTATGATAACTATCAATGAGGGTGAGGAGAATCTGTGTGTGGTTATAGTGTATGATGGGTATCAATGTGGGTGAAGGGAAGCTGTGCGTGATTGCAGTGTATAATGGGTATCAATGTGAATGAAGCAAAGCTGTGCATGGTTTTAGTGTATAATGGGTATCAATGTGGGTGATGCGAAGCTGTGCGTGTTTTTAGTATATGATGCATATCAATGTGGGTGAAGCGAAGCTGTGCGTCGGTCTAGTGTATGATGTATACTAATGTGGGAAAAGCAAGGCTGTGCGTGGTTGTACTGTATAATGGGTATCAATGTAGGTGAAAGAAATTGTGCTTGGTTATTGTGAATGATGGGTATCAATGTGGGTGAAGCAAAGCTCTGCGTGTGGTTCTTTATGATTGATATCAATGGGGTGAATCAGAGCTGTGCATGTTCGTATTGTAGGATGGGTATTAATGTGGGTGAAGCGAAGCTGTTCGGGCTTGTAGTGTATGATGGTACCAAAGTGGTAGAAGCGAAGCTGTACGTGGTTGTATTGTATGATTGGTATCAATGTATAGAGAAGTGAAGCTGTGCGTGGTTGTTTTGTATGATGGGTATCAATGTGGATGAAGCGGAGCTGTACGTAGTTGTTGTGTATATTAGTTATCAATGTGGGTGAAGCGATGCTCTGCGTGTGGTTCTTTATGATTGATATCAATGGGGGTGAAGCAGAGCTGTGCATGTTCGTATTGTAGAATGGGTATTAATGTGGGTGAAGCGAAGCTGTTCGGGGTTGTAGTGTATGATGGTACCAATGTGGTATAAGTGAAGCTGTACGTGGTTGTTTTATATGGTGGGTATCAATGTGAGTGAAGCGAAGTTGTGCTTGGTTGTAGTGTATGATTGTACGTGGTTGTTGTGTATGATGGGTATCAATACGAGTGAAGCGAAGTTAAGCGTAGTTGTATTGTATAACGGGTCTCAATGTTGGAGAAACGAAGCTGTGCGTGGTTGTAGTGTATGATGGGTATCAATGTAGGTGAAAGAAATTGTGCTTGGTTATTGTGAATGATGGGTATCAATGTGGGTGAAGCAAAGCTCTGCGTGTGGTTCTTTATGATTGATATCAATGGGGTGAATCAGAGCTGTGCATGTTCGTATTGTAGGATGGGTATTAATGTGGGTGAAGCGAAGCTGTTCGGGCTTGTAGTGTATGATGGTACCAAAGTGGTAGAAGCGAAGCTGTACGTGGTTGTATTGTATGATTGGTATCAATGTATAGAGAAGTGAAGCTGTGCGTGGTTGTTTTGTATGATGGGTATCAATGTGGATGAAGCGGAGCTGTACGTAGTTGTTGTGTATATTAGTTATCAATGTGGGTGAAGCGATGCTCTGCGTGTGGTTCTTTATGATTGATATCAATGGGGGTGAAGCAGAGCTGTGCATGTTCGTATTGTAGAATGGGTATTAATGTGGGTGAAGCGAAGCTGTTCGGGGTTGTAGTGTATGATGGTACCAATGTGGTATAAGTGAAGCTGTACGTGGTTGTTTTATATGGTGGGTATCAATGTGAGTGAAGCGAAGTTGTGCTTGGTTGTAGTGTATGATTGTACGTGGTTGTTGTGTATGATGGGTATCAATACGAGTGAAGCGAAGTTAAGCGTAGTTGTATTGTATAACGGGTCTCAATGTTGGAGAAACGAAGCTGTGCGTGGTTGTAGTGTATGATGGGTATCAATGTAGGTGAAAGAAATTGTGCTTGGTTATTGTGAATGATGGGTATCAATGTGGGTGAAGCAAAGCTCTGCGTGTGGTTCTTTATGATTGATATCAATGGGGTGAATCAGAGCTGTGCATGTTCGTATTGTAGGATGGGTATTAATGTGGGTGAAGCGAAGCTGTTCGGGCTTGTAGTGTATGATGGTACCAAAGTGGTAGAAGCGAAGCTGTACGTGGTTGTATTGTATGATTGGTATCAATGTATAGAGAAGTGAAGCTGTGCGTGGTTGTTTTGTATGATGGGTATCAATGTGGATGAAGCGGAGCTGTACGTAGTTGTTGTGTATATTAGTTATCAATGTGGGTGAAGCGATGCTCTGCGTGTGGTTCTTTATGATTGATATCAATGGGGGTGAAGCAGAGCTGTGCATGTTCGTATTGTAGAATGGGTATTAATGTGGGTGAAGCGAAGCTGTTCGGGGTTGTAGTGTATGATGGTACCAATGTGGTATAAGTGAAGCTGTACGTGGTTGTTTTATATGGTGGGTATCAATGTGAGTGAAGCGAAGTTGTGCTTGGTTGTAGTGTATGATTGTACGTGGTTGTTGTGTATGATGGGTATCAATACGAGTGAAGCGAAGTTAAGCGTAGTTGTATTGTATAACGGGTCTCAATGTTGGAGAAACGAAGCTGTGCGTGGTTGTAGTGTCTGATGGGTAGCAATGTGGGCGAATTGAAGCCGTGCGTGGTTGTTCTGTATGACGGGTATCATTGTGGGTGAATCGGAGCTGTGCATAGTTGTAGTGTATGATGGGTATCATGTTAGGTGAAGCGAAACTGTTCGTGGTTGTAGTGTTTGATGGTATCAATGTGGGTGAAGCGAAGCTGCGCGTGGTTGTTGTGTATGACGGGTATCAATGGGGTTGAAGCATAGCTTTGCGTGGTTGTAGTGTATCATGGGTCTTAATGTGGATGAAGCAAAGCTGTGCGTCATGATAGTGTATGTTGGGTATTAATGTGGGTGAAGCGAAACTGTGCGTGAATGTAGTATATGATTGGTATCAATGTGGGTGAAGAAAAGCTGTGCATGGTTGTTGTGTATGGATCCTGAAATGCTACGATAGAATGTGGTGAGAGATCAAATTTGTTAAATGACTTAAGACCTGGAATGAGTATCACTTTGATGGTGTAAGAAACATAAAAGAGCGTATGAGAGAGTATATGAAATGAAATAGCTCGAACTTTTGTTAAACAGTGAAAATGAAATCAGAGAGGCGTGGTATGATTTTTAGCCAAACCTTATCTCTGGCAAGGACATTCTTCAAAGAAAACGAAGTGAATAATACACCTGAGAGAGGGGAAGATTGTAAGAATGGATTGATATATTCATGGTGAGAAAGAATATGCTGAGGAATGTGTTTGATGTGCAAGTCGGGAGAGATTTTAGTATAGGATTATTCGACCACAGGTTTGCTTGTGAAAAATTAAATTGGTTAGAAGACGTGATTAAAATGGGAAGGGATCGGGATTCAGAAGTAAAGGCTGTTGAATCATTGTGAGAGGGAAGATTATATGAGAATGTTGAAAGCAAGAGTGAGAAAGAAAGAAAGAATATTTTGATATACCAAATATGGAGAAGGTAAACAAAAGTGAAAAGTGGATAGAGAAAATGCCGTGTAGGTGCTAGAACCGGTAAGAAAAAATGAAGTGCTGGATGGTGGAATGATAATATGTATCATGTAATAGGGAAGAAGTGTGAGGCGTTCTTGCAGACACTAAATGCTGATAAACATGTCAGTTAGATGGTATTAATGCAGACAAGTACGAAAAGGTGTAGTGGAATGAGTTGTTAATCAAGTAAGGAGACAGCAAATCAAACATTTGGAATTAAAGAGAATGAGTAGCCCGATAAAGACAAGGAGTTATTTTGGAAGCAAGAGAGAAAGGTGGGGGGGGGTTAAAAAAATTAGAGTTTGGAGATAACAACTAAATTATTTACAAAGAATAAGCATAAAGATCTAGATAAGAACAAGAGATTAGTTTTGAAGGATGAGAGGAAGGCAAAAAACAAGAAAAAAATAGCTATGAACATCAAGAATAAGAATGTGAGGGTACTTGTGACTAATGCGATCAAAAGTAGATACGAGCAAAGGAACTTTAATGAGCTGTTATAATTCGGGTAAGGATAACGAAGCTAATATGAATATGAGTGACTTCAAGGGTGTAAACTAGGTGCTGTATTAAGGTAGGGAATCAATAAGTATCCTAAATATTAACGCTATGAAAGTATGATAAATGGAAAAGCAGCTGGAATGAATAAATCAGTAGCGTAAATACAAAAAAAGATGGGGCGGATTGTTATGAAATGAGTTGTTGGTTCTGTTATAAAGCTTTAGAAGGTAGAATAGGTACCAAAGCGGTATAAGAAAGCTTAGTATCACTCTACACCCTGAACCATGCTAATAGCTTGGGAGGGAAAGTTAAGATTTCTCGGTTCTATGGGAATCCATTTTGATGAAACTTTTACCCAGCTGGTCTACACAAAGGGGCAATGACCCTTTCCTAAGGAAGAAGCGAGCTGATTGTGGGACTCCCAAGACTGTGATAGCTAAGGATTTGAGGAATATTAGCCATCAGTTTCGTGGGCAACCTGGACAAACAAGAAAAGTCATTTTCACCTTCGCTTGTCGTCCCAATGTACCGAAGACCACCAGGAACCGTATCCTAGGAACCATGGCTTGCGCGCGAGATCCCCTAAAACTGCCTCCTTTAACGCCCTGTCACAAGTCTTTGAGGATTCAATGCGGCCGGAAGTACATGACGTTGGGCATGAGCGTCCTTATCTTCACTGACGAGACCAGGCGACCCTTGACGAATTTGACGGTTGTGTCTATTTCAGAGATGAGCGTCGCCAACCTTTACGACGTCAACAGCAGGGAGGAGTAGTCATGGTGTGGGCAGGTATAATTGGACACAGACTTATTAGCCCAGTCAGGGGGTGCCTGATGGAGTTAAAGTGACCGCAGCCTTCTAATGCAATCTCTTGAAGTAGGTCTTGTATCCCTGGCTAGGTGACATATTGTTTTCACTTCTAAGGACTCTAGTTTTCATGCATGACAACGCTCCATCCTACTCTGCTAGGACTAACCAAGCGTTCCGAGGCTCTTATGACATACAGCGAAACAAATTGATGGTGTGGCCGCCAGCCTCTTTGGATCTCAACCCAATCAAAAATTTGTTGTCCATCATTAAACAATGTTTATGCCGATGAACGTCATTTTTTGTCTTAAGAAGTCAACCATCAAAGCTGCAACAGAGGCATTCCAACCTGCTACTATTTATAAATTGACATATTCCATGCATGATAGGGTTTATTCAGTCATCCGTTGAAATGGCGCTCATGTGGGCAAATAATACATTAGCCCCATCAATCGTGTATTAAAATTATGGTTTTCTGTTTAATATATACGCAAGGTATGCTTAATTTGTATAATTCTCCTTACATTCACAAGCTTTTAGCGTAGGGCATCAAAAAAATGACGAATCTGTAATAAAAATTGAAGAACGTAACACAGCATAGTGAAAACATTCAAAATTGATTCAGAGAGAACCGAGAAATTCTAACTTTCCCTACCAAGCTATTAGCGTGGTTCAGAGTGTATGTATAAGAGAACAAAATGATATAGATGAATGCAACAACTACAGGAAAATAGGTCTGTTGAACGCTCTAGGTAAGCAAGGAGATCTGAGAATATTAGTGAATGAAAAAGGTGTATTTCCAGCGAGTAATGTGTGTGTGGGAATTAAGTGTTGATATTAAGCCACCCAACTGAGAATGCAAAGGATAAGAGATGTAAAGGTGCAGGCTGGCTTTATGAGGATATCAATGGGGAAGCGTTATGCAAACTTCTAAAAATATATGGAGTTGGTGTTGTTAGATGATGTGAAAAATATTATGTTGGAAGTAAGATGTACGCTTGAGTGAAAGCTGAACAGTGAGTAAGTTGATAGAAGATGTCGGCTTGAAGCCGGGCGTTTGAATCATCATTGTTGTTTTGTGTATTTATCGATTAGGCGCTAAGAGAAGTTGGTGTGTGAATAAGTAAGATGGTATGAGATTGATGATGAATAGTGAAAGATGGGGGCTAAGTTGTTATATAGTGATGACCTGGTTTCAATGGCTCATACTTACAGTGTGTGACGTCTTCAGTACTATGGGTGTATATGTATGGAGGAAGTTTATGAGGAGGTTTTCTTGATGCCTTCTGCCTTGGGATCCGCTACAACACATAGAGCCGTATCCTATGAAGCGCCGATGCCATAAGGATAATTATGCTTAAAATAAAACAAAATGAAGTAAGGATACAGAGCGTTTTTAGTAACATTGATGGTAGCCCACTTCATCAAAAACCTGTTCGAATACCAGCCGAATTCACAGCGCGTCATTTAACCACCGAACCTTGGCCGGTCTTTAGGACTTCCTCAGAAAAATTAATCCGGTTTGCCGCTGATTCTCCTCATTAATAATCTCGGATTAGAGTCCTTGAAAGATTAAATTTATCAGAAATGTCCTTTAGAAAACTAGTTTTCGTATTCTCTTCCTGCCTCCCATCACGAACTTTTATGCTCTGGTCTTCCGTCGACTCGTATTTAATGGGAGGTAAAAATGGCATTTCTTTGCCACGACGATCGATCTTCGGTATCGACCACCGCCTTTCTCTCTCTGCTGCAACCTTCGGATCATTTCTTGGTGTTTCAAGGACGTCTTGAAGCCTTTTACCGGCTGCGGAAAGGGGTCAACCAGCAGGTCTCATTCAAGGCAATAACTTACAGCCCCTTCTGTTTCACTGAAACCAGATTTAAGCGAAGGAGAGGGGGGTGAGGTTAGTAAAGGGAGTTCCTTGGAGAGGTTAGGGTTGTCATTAAAACCATTTACATATTGGCAAATGAATCAAGAGAGTTGCTTGCCCTCCCTTACCACCCCTAAAAATCATCACTTCCTTTACTTTCAAAACCTCTCCCCCAGAGATACTCTCGTTGATTGCGGGGGGGGGGGGTTAATAAGTAATATGACCCGTCCTTAAAGTGAGAGACTGGCGCCCATTAATGAGGGTATAAAACCATTACGGAATATGAGGATTGTAAGGGAAAACGAGAAGTCTAAACAAAGACCCTAAGCTATATTCATACCTAAGGGAAAATAAAGACTTGAGGAAAGACTTGATGGGTATTTATCAACAAACGCACTTACAAACAACACAAAAGTTCTTACATACGAACATACAGATATAGGGGATCCAAGTACACAATTTAAGGGGCAATACAAATATCAATACCGTAGCCGAATCGTGGATGAGAAGAACTACTGCAACTATACATATGTTTATGGTAGGGGGTTGACCGCTGATTGATGTATATGCGCCCCACAACGAAACTAATCATTATCGTAGTTATCTAAAAGGAAAACGAAAGGGAGCGGGAGGAATATAAACGCAATTTTATAGGTTCATTGGTAAGGGAACGCTGGGGGGGGGGGGGGCGTATTCAAAGTATTTATTTGTTTATTTTTCTGTAATTTTCAAGGAGAGCGCTGCACGATATTTTAGCCAGGTAGGTTTGGGCTTGATTTTAGCCATTTTTAGGTTTTTAAGCTTTTTTTAACTTAATTAAGTATAGTAAACTTATCATCATCATCACTCACTATAATTTAAGAAGGGGATTTTTTTGAGTATTTGAATAATAATTTCATCTTCGTTTGGTTATGACTTATGTTTTTTATCAAAGTTCAGTAATAAATATAAGTATCTAAATTTTGTGAATTTTTTAAAACCCAAACAATATCCAATGGTGAAGTTCAGATAATTTATTTTTATATATCTTCTTCTATAACTCTATATTTTAGCAACGTAATATTTTGAAAGGGAGGAAATTAAGTTTAGAGTTCCTTTTTATAATTATTATAATTGGCGAAGTTCAGAAAATTTATAAAAAATTAACCATGGCTGCTTTTTTTTAGATTTTAAATTTTAATCTCAGTAGCGAATCGCAAGCTGGGTGGAGTGGCGAAGCCATTGCCTGGTATATATATATATATATATATATATATATATATATATATATATATATATATATATATATATATATATATATATATAAACTAACTTTAAACAAAGCTAAAAACGGCTAAAATTTAGCCAAAAACCCGACTAAAATATCGTTCAGCGCTCCCCCTGAAATTTGTTTATTTTTTTACAAGAAAACTAACGAGAACAACTCAACTAAAAAGCTTTTGAAAAGGAGGAGAAAGATTAAAAGGGTGTATTTAGGAGAAGTGGAAAATGTGTTGAAGGAACATCACCCGAGTATCTGAATGATGAGATTCCTTGTAGAAGAGGAGAGCATGCGACTCTCATGAAACTGCCTCTAAGCAAGAGAGAAGAATCCCAGCAAAATACTGAAGGAAATAAATTCTCTAATGGGACCTAAGTGGTAAAGGAAGGGAGCCAGTAATGGATAATTAAACCCACTCTAACATCCTATCCCATATCCTCGACGGAACATTGAAAATGTGGCTGACAACATTTAGAATTATAAATGATCTCTGCCATGCTTCACAGGGTCTGACATTTAATACTCTAATATCATGTACCAGATGGCAAAGATTAACTTAGGTCGCGGAATAACACCTAAACAATGCACAAACGCCTCTAAGACACACGAAAACCGACAAAGTCACGTTATACCTAAACCCTAACCAGAGGGAAATGGCAAAGCGAGAGACTAACTTAAAAAAAAACAAAGACCCCCCAAATTATTTGCCCCCGATTTATAAATAACACCAATTCTCGTAAAATAATGACGATTATGTGTTCATATTATATACTTTTCGTTACGTGAGTCGGACATAGAGACGGTTTCCGATTTCCAAATTGCGCTCATTATCTGCATTGAGAGCCTTACGCTAACGGCTTAGGTGCTATCAAAGCGCATTGGGGAACGCTCATGGCTACGGATGTCAAGGGAGAGGGGATGATGCCGTTAAAAGGATTTCTGGTTTGAGACAAAGGAGGAAACCGTTAAACAAGGAATGAACGGGCGTTTACTGGAACACGAGGGAATCCGTGTATTGCGAACATCATGGGGCCAAATTGAGGAAATAAAAGGTTGAAAAAAGCTGTCTTTTTCACTCAATCGAAAAGTAAAAATTATAGAGTATTAAAGAGGAATTATTAAACCCATTGATAGTGATAGGGATTCGGACCCATACTGCTTCGCCATAGTAGTTAAAGATGTGGCTATCTAATATATTCTTTAAAAAATCATCTACACAAGTCCTTTCAAATAAAATCGCTGGGAGAGAAATCCAGTGTTGGAAATTAATATTGTCAGAACCTGCGCCCTTCAATTTTAAATACTTCACTTAGGTGACCAAGCAGCCACCGATTCTCTAATTTTGACAAAGGCTTGTTTGCTCGATTTTCAGCTTTAAGTGTGTGAATCCATAGGTTCATAAGCACCTTTGACAGCTTAAAGTTGCTCAAAACTAGTACTACAATATCGCGCTTTTCTCTTACACAGTCTAATACTTAATCTCTTAGAGAATATTCGTCCCAACTGTTGTGGAAATCAATGTGCATTACTTTACCGCTGTTTAAATTAAATGTGGATCTACATGTGTTTTATCAATTCAAGACTGCATTCAAATCGTGCTGATTTTTTTTCTTCCCGGAGAACTGTGCTGCCTCTCTCATCTCGCACCCCCTTTCAAGACTTCCGTTCCCCGTGTCTGAGACTCCCTGCCGTGCCGCAGAACAGTCTCTCACGTTTGAGATCACATCTCTATGGAGCAGAGAAATCTCAATCTTCTACAAAAAGTACTCAAACACCCCATCTATGAGTCCTCCTCGTCAACACCCTCAGAAGTGTCTCCTCGAAGACCTGTGCCGTTGGTCTTCTTTCTCTGAACAACTCTAAGCTTCAAGGTAAAGCAATTTTACTTGTAATCCCATGATTACACCCCCCGTCATTCGTTACCTGCATCCCCTTTTTAATTGACTCCCCGCTCAAACTTAAATAATTTAAATATTCATTATTCGGGTTAACGATAATTTTGCACTCCCCGCTTAACTCTGTCACATTGTAAATTGTCCTGATCTAATTAACTATTCTCTTAGAGCATAATTTGTTCCCCTTTTTGTATATATATTGCCCCGTTTATTATTTATATTAAAATTATATTTGGGGAGTCTTGATCTTTATATCTCCTTGAACTGCAATTTGGCAAGCCAGTAGATAAATCCCTGCCAATTATAAACGCACTCATCAAGCAGGTGGCCTTCCACTCCTTCAATTGCTCCAAAGCCTATTGCAGACGGCCTCATGTCGGCTATCTGCCCGTGTAGGTGTTATGCGCCCTTACACCGAAAGGGTCTACACAGGCATAACTCCAAAAATATGATATAAAATGTAAAATTTTAGAAATATTTTCTTCCAAAGTAAATACCCAGTAATATCTCCTTAATAAAAAAATTATTCTATAACGAAAAATAGACTTTTCCTTAAAACAAGGTCTGCTGACCAAAAGGTCGCATGCCCTCACTTATTCTGATTTATGACCACACCTAACATAATATAGCCAAGTGTATCATCTATAGCCTAGCCTAGTATATCCTAGACTAGTATAGCATACCACACCCTCGACTAGAATAAACTTGCATAACTTAGCCTATTATAACTTTGGTTAGCTAGCCTATCGTAGCCTAACATAGTATTACCTAGCATAGCCTAGCATAACAGAGCATAGTCCTCCATAGCCTATTATACTTTAGCCTACCCTACCATAGCATAGTTTAGCTCTATCTAGCCTAGTATAGCTTACCATAGCCTAGCATAGTATACCTTAGCCTAGCATTAACTATCATAGACAAGTATAGCCTATACTATCCTATTCTACCTAGTCAAGCATAGCTTAGTATTTTGACTAGCTTAACATACTATATGTTATCCTAACATAGCATTTTATAGCCTAAATTAGCATAGTATATCATACCCTTATACATTATATCTTAGCATAGCCTATAATAGCCTAGCATAGTATAGCCTATTCTAGGCTTGCCTAGCAGATTATAGCATATTATAGCCTAGTCCAATCTAGCAGAGTATCCGCTGAATAGTTAGGATGTTATTGCCAAAACAAAATAATTCCCGGGCTAACCTTGGGAAGACTTTGGCAATTATATCATTCGAAAGAGCATGTAAAACAACATAGAGGTTTCAAATTTCGATAGAATCGGACGAATGGTTATGATGTTATTGCTAAAACAAAATAATTCCCGGACTAATTGGGAGGACTTTGACAATTATATCATTCGAATGACAATGTAAATCAACATAAGAGCTTCAAATTTCTTTAGAATTGGCCGAATAGTTATGATGTTATTACAAAAAAAAAAGAGCAAAACGGACACCGACCGACATAGTAAGATGTAGAGTCGCTCGCGACTAAAAATGAAGAGTAAATTTAAAGTTGATTTCATTGGGAAAATATAACCCTGGACCTTTTCTTCCATTCTAGAACGAAGCTTGGATAAAAAAAAAATGACTGTTGAAAGATTGAAAAAAACTCTTTCAGATTCAACACTGGTCGCTTTAACGGCAAGGCATTATGCAAGAGTCCCAAATTTTCGCATTTTTTCAAGGGGGCTTAAAAAATGTAAATCTCATTGTTGAGATTGAAATCTATTGATTCTTCTCTATCCTTAAGGGGTAGATGTTGTAGCAGGGGTGATGCCCTAGCTACAACTGAAAGTTTGAAAAGCGGCATACCCACTCGACCCTAATGCCCTAAAAGAAACTGGTGCTCTTTCTCTCTCTCTCTCTCTCTCTCTCTCTCTCTCTCTCTCTCTCTCTCTCTCTCTCTCTCTCTCTCTCTCTCTCTCTCTCTCTCTCTCTCTCTCTCTCTCTCTCTCTTTCCCCGGTCGTCTTATCCCCTCTTTTAAATCCCCTACTATCTTTTCCACGCCTAACCGTTCTAAAATAAATAATTTTCTTAGCATTTTTATTTTCCTCATTTCTCTCGGGCATCTTTACAACAATCCGTTTGATTCAGTCGTTTTAGCAATGTTAATTGTACTTTCCACTTCTACTTTGGCAATATCAACCCTCAACTGCAGTTTTGGGCAGTGGTTGATCATTAATAATGGTTATCTTACACAACATTGATAATAAATAACATCCCCTCATAAAGGAGCGGGCACTATCTCTCTCAGATCCGAATTTTTTCCGATCCCTCAGAAAATTATGAAGTGTAGTTTTTGGACGTCAGCTAAGGTATAATACTGAATTTAATCATTATTCTTTTAGATTTACCTGTATTTTAGACATGTATCATATTAGGTACATTCGAGCGCAACGGTTTAAAAAAATGGTTTTATGTATATTCTATATTATTAGATAATTCTTTCTGAATAGTAGAATACAAGTATGGCTTAAAAAATATATAAACATAAACGGGTATGAAATTTTTTGGGTAGAGGGAAGATTCAGCCTCCTGGATCCTTCCTGGTTTTGGCATTTATTATGAAAATGAGTAAGGGATTTTTTTTCTCCAAACTTCTTCATAGTTTGCCAAGATTCTAAAGGAAACAAATGAGGAGATTATTTTTTTTTAAATCTTTTGTATCGGTCGTCTTAATTAACAATGAACTAATCTTTCTTTATTAGTTTCTTAATTCAAATTTTCATAAGCCAGTCAGCTTTTAGCAAAGTTGGATGTTCGGAGCAAAGAATTTTTAAAGCAAATTTAAATGGACAAAGAGATGTAAGCTATAAAAAATAAATAAGATCCCTTAATAATCGATTTTCTCCCTCTCCGGTTATTTGTTGATTACAAACACCAGTTAAATCTCGGTTTTTAAAAACCGGCTTTCAACACCAATTTTTAGAAGCTTGCTAAATTAAAGGTGACTAAGCTCTCAAGGTGTACCTTAATTGTGATCAAACCAATGATATAGAGAACTAAACAGTGATATTCCTAGTCTTACATTTGAAACTATGAGTGATCCAATTGGATTCTTTCTGCTTGCCTAATTTGTTCTTCGATTCACACTTTAAAGAATTTAAGATTAAGATCTTCATAAAAATTAACCCTTAGATTGGCTCTTGCACAACGGCATACTAAGAAGTTTCTCTATTTAGGATGAGATCTCAACAATTATCAATACAAAGATGATTAACTTTGAATTTCAAGGTGCTAAATTTAAATTACCATTTAACAGATTATTCCATCAGTGTATCCTAATCATTTTGTAGCTCTTGTGTCCAATTTGTATGCCATCCGCGAATGTAGCAATTTTACATAATAAATCGTTGTCGATGTCATTCACAAAATCACATTGGCTTTCTCCTTTCTTATAAATAATAACAATAATATAAGTCATTATCGACGTGAGTTATAGCATGTGTAGTGATAGGTAGGATTTTAAATATGAATAGAATAATCCTCATAATTACCAGTAAAGCTGTGCGCTGGCCGTTAATACAAATTAGTGAGGATTAGCGCCTTAATACCCAAAATGACCTGAGAATGAGCGCTCCCAGCTGGCATTGATAAATTAATGGTAATGACGATTTTTTTTAAATAATTTTCCACAAGCAAGGGGTTAGAGGTGAAGGATTTGTGGGGAGTCGAAAACTGCCAGGAGTTCGAAACAGTTTTTTAAAATCACAATGATGAATTCTAATTGCTCTCGTGAAGGGGGACTTTTTAGGTGCGTGTATGGCCTCATTTATAAGTAGGAAGTCACTTCGTTTAACTTTATGGCACGGAAGGGAAAAGGAACCCGGTAATGTGGCCGCCGCCATTTTACCGACAGAGTAGAAAAAAATCGGCAAAAATGTGAAAAATTAAATAAAAAAACTCACAACCAAATTATCTTTAACTTCTTGAAATCTTTTAATTATTTTTTAAGAGGGGAGGATGCTGTACTAATGAGCCTATTAACTCGCTTAGTTCGTAGGTAAATGTACAGATTCAGGAGTAAAAACACTTTTTATGAGGAAGAAAACCATCTTTGTAATGTGTTGCTTTTAGGGCTGTAGTCTAATGCGCTACCAAAGCTCTAAAATTCCTTGAAGTTTGTACATAAGAACACATTCATAAGTACGAACGCTTCTTTCGGAACTAGCAAACCTTGCTTGGGAGGGGACGTGTATACTGTATCGCTGAATTTATAAACTCCTTCATTTTGTACGTAGACCAAAAGCCCTTGAAGTACGAACACCTCCTTATGAAGAAGTAAACATTGCTTCTGACGGATGCGTTACTTTAAAGGGGAAGAAGGAGATGTATTGGGGGGAGGGGGATAGGCAGGTTGACCCCCCAAACGGGCCTGCACACACATTTTTGTGATATATCCTCCGTTCATTCACTAATCACCTTTACTTTCTTACTTTGCAGGACATGACAGAAGCAACGCCTGTGAACACAACTAGATCTCAATGATTGGAGCTCCAACAAAGAATATACTGCGTCAAACATTACTACAGGACAGGCTCGTTCAAGAAAGTGCCGGTCACTTTCGTGCATCAGTTCGAATGTGAAAAAGCCCCCTCCAAGAGCCAAATTCAGGACTGGGTGGACCACTTCAAGAACTATATGACAGTGGAGAACCTCAATACAGCCAATGACAACCGTCCAAACTATTCAGGACGCCCCAGGAAGCGTACAGCTGAGCTGGTCGAGAGTGTGAGAGAGTCAGTTCAGCAGAGTCCAAAACACTCTGTGCTCAAACGAAGTCAGTCCCTTGGTATATCCCATGAGACTTGCATAAGAATGCTAATAATGGATGCATAGGCCTACCCATACTGAATGCAGACGAAGCAGACCCTTACAACCTCAGACAAGGAGTAGAGAAAGGCTATGACAGTCAAGATACTGGAGAATATTCAGGAGACCCCAAATTTCCTTAACCTCCTTTGGACCTCAGATGAAGCTCACTTCGAAGGTGAATGTCTTCTGGGGGACCTCCAGATCAAATGAGGTGGCTACCAAGCCCCTACACTAACCTAAGTGCACGGTATGGACTGCAATCTCAGCCAGAGTCATCATCGGACCATTCTTCTTCGAGGAATCTGGCGCGACAGTGACAGTCACCAAGGAGCGGTATGTTGAGGTCGTCAAAACCGTCAAGAGGGAGCTGCAGACCATGTTCCCGTCGCTTATGGGAAAGTTCTGGTTCCAGCAAAATGGAGCAAGCTCTCGCACCTTAAACCTGTCCCGAGACTGGCTGAAATAGAACTTTGGTGGCCGTGTAATCAGTCTCAAGACTGTTTTTGAGTATGCACCTCACAGCCTAGAACTTAGACCCCCATATTTCTTTCTCTGGGGCTACCTTAAAGACAGAGTGTACGCAGGGAGACCCATGACTATCACGGAACTCAAGGAAGCCATCAGGGAGGAGATCAGAGCCATTAGTCAGTCGGTTTGTGCGGACGTCATGGACAACTTTGTGTTGCACCTCAAGAAATGCACAGAGCTAAATGGAGATCATAACACGTGCTCTAGAATAAAGAAGAAAAGTTCAAAGACTCTCATGTTTTGATATTATGTTTTTAAACACAATAAACTAATTATCACCAAAGCTTCATTCAATCCTTGCAGAAAATTAACAAATGAGGCCTATCGAAATTTGAGCCCTGTACTATTGAATCTTAAACTCTCTCTGTTCGTAAGGGAAAGAAAGACTCAAAGATACGAATGTACCTTGATGACAAAGCGATATTTCAAATGAGGTACTGTATTACTGAACATCTAAAGTCCCAAAGCTCGTACGTGGATGAACAGACTTGGAAGTACGAACGTCCCTTTAAAAAAAAAAGTAAAACCTGCTTCCAGTGTTAAATAACGGGATAAGCGGTGTGCCGTATGAATGAATATCTTCGTAGGTTGTTAAATATGAACGCCTTTTATGAGGTAGTTAACCTATACCTGGATGTGTTATTTAAAGTGGTAAATGGTTGTACTGTACTAGTGTATCTGTGAATCCACATGTGTTCGTACATGGGAGCATTTCCTCATAAATACGAACGCCTTTATGAGGAAGATAAATCTCCTATTTGATGTGTCACTCAAGAGGGTAAGGGGCTGTGCTGTAGTAGTGTATCTCTGAAGTGATTGTTTGTATTTAAAAGCACATGGTTATAAATACGAACACCATTTATTAGGGTGTTAACGTGCTTGGGAGGCGTTACTTTAAATTCACAGTTATAAAATTGTATATTTATTGTTTCCTTAAATTTTGTTAACTTGGAACTTGGGTTATTTTCTGACCTGACCTTCCAGTCCAGGTGGTAATTTCTTTCACCTTTTAACCCCCTGGAGGCACACAGGTTTAATTTAAAAGTGCAATAAATTATAATCCATAATTACGAACTCATTGCAATTTGTTTCCATTCCTAAATCTTCAATGCGGAAATTTGGGAGGGTGGAAAGAGTTCGCGCACGCTCGGTTAGAAGCACCAAGTCCGCATAGCCTCTAATTGACTCGAGTTTGCACCTTGTCCAATCTAACTTCTTATTTACTTGACTTAACACACATCCAGTCTCGCCTCTAATTGACTCGAGCTAGCATCATCTCCATTCTAGCCTCTAATTTACTCTAGCTAACAACCGTCTATTCTAACCTCTGGTCTCTAATTTACTCGAGCTAGCAAACTTCCCACTCTAGCATCCGAGTTACCTCAAGCTAGAACCCTGTTAACTCTATCCTCTAATATACTCCAGCTAGCACCGTGTCCACTCTAGTCTCTAAATTACTCGCGTTAGAACCTTGTCCACTCTGGCCTCTAATTTACTCGAGCTAGCAATTTGTACCCTCTAGCATCCCATTTACCCTAACTAGCACCATGTTCACTCTAGCCTCTAATTTACTCGAGATAGCACCCTGTCTATTTTAGCCTATAATTTAATCGCAATAGCACCCTTTCCACTCTCGCCTCTAATTTACTCGTGCCAGGGAGTTCACAAGATGTTTATTTTGACTCACGTTTTAGAGAATTCCTAGGGCATGTAACTTCTACCACGTGCATTAGAGAATTCATAGAACGGGTCACATTTGACACGTGTGGTAGGGAGTTCTCAGGACGTGTCGCTCTCAACACGCGTCTCAGAGCGTTCCCAGGAGGTACTACTTCTGACACGCGTATTACTGACTTTACAGTACGTGTCACGTCATTTACCCATATCAAGACGTTTCACTGCTTACACACATGTTATAGTGTACCAAGGGTGGGCCATTTTTAACGCGCTTGTTAGAGAGTTCACAAGACGGGTAACTTATAATACGCGTTTCAGGACGTTCTGGGTACAGGCTGCATTTGAGCAACTTGTGATGTAGTTTCCGTTACTACTCGCTTCTGATACTCGTTTTATGAAATTGCTAAGATATTTACCTTGCGACAATCGTCACAGAGAATTTCAAGGTGTCGATACTTCTGTCACAGAGTTCCCTGAACATATTAGTTCCGATACACTTGCCAGCGAGTTCTGAAGACGTGGCCCATTTGACATACGTATCTTATCCTTTCATCTGATACTTATTCTCTCGATGGATTTCCTTCCTTCTTTCTTTCAATACTCTCAAACGATAAATCCATCAGCCCAGTTCGAACTCTCGTCTTTGATGAAATTAAACCCTGATATTTATAGAAATATGAGATAGTCATGTTAAGTTTAAATGCCGCAATCTTCACACAATTTTACTCCCTAAATTAAAACCATCACGGAGAAATAAGACCAAATGACAGTATTGTTCATGCAATAAATTCACTCATTTGAAATGGACAATTGATATCATTGTAGACTCCTTGAGTTTGGTCTTGTAGCGATAGCAGACAACTCAGCTATTATTGCCCGAGCTTCGTTTTCACGCAGAAAAGAAAGAAGTTTAATTTATGGGTGTTGTTGAAGGGAGAGTAGGAGGAATTGGTTCACCACTTATAACGAGATCACTTGGTAACGGTTTATAGGAAGGCGAATTAAGTATCTGACTCCAAAGATGAAATCTTCACAGTGTTCTTATTTTGGCTGGGCTTACCGAAGGTTGAGGGTAATCGAGGTAAAGAAGGATCTTGCAAATATATACTTCTCGTGGTATACGGCCGAGTATGTATGTACGTTTGTTCCGTACATGAATAACTCCGTTCCATTCTTCTCTAAGAGTGCTATACGTTCTTTTAATTTTGTTTTGATTCTTTAACGAGGGAGGATTGGTAATATTATATACCTATTGCCATATGCAGCGTTTCGAAGATTTAATTAAACAGCTAGGGCAAAAATATACTTTTAAATACATAAAAACATGAAATATTAAAACTTTAAATATACTAATGCTATAATAAGAGGATCTAAATAAAAATTAATACTACCAATGGGTACTAGGCGAAGGATGACTCAAAAATTCACTTTAGTACGAAATGAAAACTAACAAACATAAATAAGTTAGAATCCTTTAACTAAGAGGAAGTCTGGCGTGGGATGACCTTGAACGAGAACCTCGTTAATGCGATGATTCGAGACGTGAGTCTGACTCGGACACACATATGTTGGTGGAGGTTATTCAGGAATAACAGCTGATCTCGAGGTAAAGGGGGGCGCGCGACAATGCTTCTTGACTTGAAGATATAAGTGAGGGGTTTGTGGATGTACGATTATTCTAATCCTTGGGTTACACTTGCGGGCTTCTCGATGATGAGACTTGACTATATAAGCGAGGGAATTGTGAGTGTACGATTATTCCAATCCTTGGGTTACACTTGCGGGCTTCTCGATGATGAGACTTGACCAAGAGGTGAATCTTTTCTCGAGTGGGACTTCACATTGGTGTTCCTCAATCGTGAGGGATATCTCAGTTTTTATTCGAAAAACTGAGATATGGGGTTTCTCTGAACGAGATTGGTATGAGAGTGATTCTCTATACCGCTGGTCTACTTTTCGATCTGACCAAATAAACAGCCTCGAGAAGCAAAAATTCCGCTCGGTTCCACTTCTTGATTCCCTGTTTTACTCAGGGACTGCTCTTCTTCTCTCGATTGCTACTTCGATTCTCTTTTTCATTTCTCTAAATCGAACTATATATAGGTACTTCGATTATCCCTGGGGGGAGGGGAGGGGAGATAAGTGCCCAACTTTAAGCCTCTCTACTAGGGCATCACTTTTCAACGTTGTGACCATTCGTTCTTCTGGTTTACGTCGGAGAAAGTGAAGTTTCGTATATTTGGCGAAAATAGACCTAAACAATAGGAGGGGACAGTGAGCCTGTTCATAGATTTTTATTCTAAAGGCTATCCCATCCTCCTTTGTTTATATTAACGAACTACTAAATCTGCTGATAGCAATCCTTCTTTGTGAGCAATCTCGAGGATTTTTGGGACAGCGGGGCAAAGGGATGGGGGTAAAGTATCAGACCATATAAAACTTAACTGTTGACGCTGTATAACCAAACTAGCGTCTGTTTGTCCTCGCGATATTGATTTCCCCATAATACTTTATTCTACTATTGGTCTATAACGGGACAAGCGGCACGTCACGAAGTTACTTTGCGGGCGACTAGTAGTCTATATATATTCAACGCGAAGTATTAAATTCTGGAGCGATAAGACTTGGTGAATTTAAAAAGGGGTTCCATAAACGCTAATACGGGTATAGCAATACTTAATAACAATTATAATGCTTAATTCTTAACTCTTTTATTCTTCTCATTGCTCGCCTATATATACATTTCATTTCCAAGGGGGCGTGGCCTAGATTTGCCTGCGGGACAAATTTTTGTCGTCGGGGATCATTAGTTCCACCCCTGCGCGGAGTTTTGAACGGCTGTCTATTACATTTTACTTGCATCTACCAAGTTTTATCTATATAACAGGATGCGCTTGTCGCAGCTTAGTGATACAATTTCCTTTGGTCACCGGGTGTATTTATTAGGTGTTCCGTAGACTTCCGTCTTTCGAGATATCTATTCTCAGACGTGAAATGTTTATTTACGCCTTGTCTTATTGACACAGGTGATTCTGACCTTTCGCGCGTTCGTAAATTGTTTGTCTCGCGCTAACTTCCAACGGTCGCTTGCCTTCTATATATACACATTAACAAATATATTACATTCCTTATTTTGTATTCAAATTCATAGATTCTTTATTCCAATTTTACACATTTATTTTGTATGAGTGGAGTATGCTAGGATTTAATAAGACCACCGCACGTCCATTATGTGGAGGTGTTTGCTGGGCCTATTGAATCCTGAAATTTGGTGCCAGTAGCCTACTTATTAAATAATCCGATCACTACAGATTTAATTTTTTCACATATACGTCTCTTTCCCTGTTTCGCGCCACAAGTAGTGGGCGAGCGTTTGCATGAATTTCGTTTTAGCGAAGACAGATTGGGCGATACCATTTGAGCTAACATCATTTTGAGCCTAACATTAACAGATTGAGCGAAATCTCGGAAAATTGTAAGCGAAAATCGGTGTAGCAAAATCTAAGCGTCAGATGAAAAAAACAATAGCCCTGTGGTGTTGGAACCACATTATGGAATTGCATCTGACTCAAAACAACCTCCTTAAAGACGAGCAGTTTGAAGTCTTATGAAATTCTATGATTGGTTTACAGTAAATTGGTCTTTACAGTTCTTTACTCAGCGAAGGTATTTGGGACTTTCCTAACCGTTGCCTCCTTTACCCGGTAGCGACATATAAATAGCAACTGTATTTCGTCCAAGAATTCAAAACAAAAAAAAATCTTTAGTCAATTTCAGCGTCTCATATGTTTGTAAGTGTTTGAACGTAAATTGTTCCTAAAAATCTATCATGACGCTGATTGGTCCATTTTTGCAGCGCTTAAGTGTAAAATGTCAAGTGTGTTTTAAAGCTACATGAATAAATTATACATAAAAGTTTCATTAAAAATCTGCTTAATTCTGATTAGCTAAATTTTGTATAGTTTATGTATAATAGCTATATATAGAGCAGCATTCTGTGGAAAAAGATGACGGATTGAAGACTTCATTGAATAAACAACGCTAACCTACACATCTCGTACCCGATAAAGGAGGCAAAAAAGGGAACGCCACCTGCTAAACGTGGAAAGTTTCTTCACTTTACTCACGGGGATTTTCGAGAAGAGATACTTACAAGCTGCTCCTAGGTGACTTTATATCATCCTACCCCCACTCTCCCCTCCCTCGACGGAGTAATGAAGCAGAAGTGAACTGGACTGCATGTCATCTTGCCTCGTGCCAACTATGATGTTCTTTGTGATAGTCATAATTGGGGGCGCCATGGAAAGCTGGTTTGATGAGTAGCCCACAGTGGAACTCGGCGTCAGAGGCATCCGGAACAGGGACAGTACTGCAACTTCCGGGAAAGGATGTGGGAGCCCGCCTCCACTCCTCCATCCCGGGAGTCCAGCCAAGACCATAGAGGGAAGCAACACCCGTCTCTCTGTATACCGGCTGCAGTTCTGATTCCCAAACCTGCGAGGGGCGGCGCCGCTGGTTAGCGATGGTTGATCCCGTGCTAAGCAACAAAAAGTCCGCCATACAATCACACCTCGTGAGCCCCCCCCCCCCCCCCTTCCCCGCCGGTTTACCTATCATCATTCATTCACCCCGTTTCCACCCCATTTGGCAGTTCACGTTCTTGGATGCTGTGTTACGAAGAAGGAGTCACCCCAAGCGAGCATAAAGTATCACCGCAAGAAGAAAGGGAGTATGAACTATTTCACTTCGAATCACGTTACTACAACCAACGATTAAAGAGCATAAGGAGAATATAGCCCGAGGGGTCACTCTCACGAAGAGATGGCCATCGAGGCCTTTACCAAAGAAGTGGCAGTTGAGGTCCTTCGAAAAATAGGACTACAGCCTGCCATACTACCTCAGATCATGGCCCACAGGAGCGTGGTATGCTGGCAGCTCGACCAATGGATCGGGCAAAACTCGAAAGAAGAAATTTAGGAAGAAATACAACTTCGACAATCCTGGGCCAAAGTAGTCGAAGTGATTAAATTAAAAAATAGAAGGGAGAATAGTGACTATTCACATGTCTTCAAAGTAGTTTTCGCAGAGACAACGATGGCCCAGAAGGCCAAGGAACATGAACTCTTGATGTTTAACGCTCAAGTTAGCGGTAAAGAAATCTATGAAGAGGAGTTTACTCCAGTCTAGTTCTGCTTCCGGTGCTATAAGATGGAGCAACACGCGACCAAGGACTGCAAAGAACCCTTGGAGATGTGCTCCAAATGCAGCGAGAAGGGCCATCACTGGAAACAATGTACAAACATATTCGAAAGATGTACCAACTGCGGACAGGGACATAGATTGATGGCCATGGCTTGTCCAGTCAAGAAAGAGGTGATCAAAAGGAAGCAGCAAGAAAGGAAACAAGAGGAGAAGCGAAGGCTCAATACAACATATGCCCAAGTAGCAAAGGCGGCACTTACGCAAGTAGACGCAAAGAAAATCTACCTCAAGATACAAAATGAAAATTTGACAAAGATTCTGACGTGCATTCTCCACGCGCACATCATAAATCTAATACAACCGGGAATATTCGCCAAATAACTGAATGAAATGTTCGCGAAAAACAGTATGAACCAAATTTGGTTTCTGGACAATCCCCATTCCGGGGATGTCCTGCAACTGCAAATCGTACCAAACCGATAGTCAGAAGATGTGGAACAAGACGGCACCAAAAAGCAAAACCCCCAAACAGGAAACAAAACAAAAAGGAAAAGACAAAAGAAGCAGTAGAAGTAAAAACTCCTGCACAGAAACAAACAAGAGAGTACAAAGAAAAATAATGAAAGAACAGATTCGGCGACATCTGTCTCCTTGGATTCTTCAGACTCATGGGACTCGGAAGATGCTCCTTAAACCAAGAAAGCCAAGGGAAAGAAATATAAAAACAAGAAACTGGATGCGGATAGAATCAACCAATTTATCTACGCGTGCGAACAGTTTCCCTTCTCCGAGGATATGGAGCACAGGAAAATCTTCTAAGGCATTAAATAAAAAATATACAAGTGGGAATTCGATGATGACATCGACACATAAACAGTAGAAGAAGCATTGCTCCACCAAAGAATCGTTCTACATGATGATACGTGCGAGCAGGTCTCAAATGCTGATTTCAGAAAGAAAAAGAACGGGAGAAGGAAAAACAGTACCTAGAAACACTAAAAGGAAAATATGGAGAGAGTGAGCAATATAGTGAGGATCCTGACACTCAACGTAGACGGATGTGAGGGGAAAGCAACGGCATATGGAAACATATTTCGTGTGATGGACATCGACATCATATTAATAACAAAACCTGGTATTGACACTACATCTGGTCAAATTAAAATACCGGGCTACAGAGTTGTCATGAAAAGTCATTCACAGGAAAGGTTTGATAGTGTTGCTATAGCTGACAAGGAAAATATCTCGTTCAAACTCCTACCGGAGCTGGACGAATCCTTTGTGGCGGTTAAACTCCACACATTGGTAGGATACCTCATGATAGCAGCAGCCTATTAACCCCCTCGTCGAGCCTATCTCCCAATAAATAACTTCTACACGCTGTTTAGGCACTGCATAATGGCAATCTTAGGGGGCCACCTCAATGCCAGATGCAGTGCGGTGGGCTATCGTAGAACCAACAAAAGACGCCGAAACTTAGAATTGATTATGGGAAAGAAAGAACATCCAAAGAATAGGGCCGGATTTTCCGACCTAAATCCCTTCCACAGCAGCCACCAAACCTGACATAATCTTTAAAAGTGAAGGCTTTTCCTTCAACTACCATAGTGAGCCGGGCCTAACAGTCCCAAAGTGATCTCCTTAACATCCTCACCACAATATATCTCGCGCCGATCCAGCTTCCGTCTCTCAGCAAAAGCTACGCCTTAGCCAACTGGGAACATTACAAGAGACGACTCAGTCAATACGCCCCAGCTGACCTTAGCGACGCAACTTTGGAGGAAGTAGACGAAGAACTGGAGAGGATAACTACGTCCATTCTAGAAGCAGACCGCGAGTGCGTACCCAAGACTTGGTACAAAACCCCTCCTCAGCCCAGATGGACAGAGGAGATGAGGGAGATCACTCGTGTTCACAGGGAAGTGTACGAAGAGATAAGACGAGAAGGTCCTAACCGGAAAGAAAGTCGCTTCTTCGGCGCCTAAGCAGCAAGCTAAAAGAGGCTATCAACCTCCAACAAGAGGAAATCTGGAATAGCCTGATCTCCCTGCTGGAATTTGTTGCGAAAGTCTACGAGAATCTCCTGGCTGACAGACTTCAAGAACTAGTCGAGCTGGGAGCTCACATCCCTCAGCAGCACGGGTTCCGTAGGAGACGAGGGACGGAGACCGCCCTCGCCCTCCTAACGCAAAAACTTGCCTGTTGCAAAGCTGAGCGCAAATACGTAGGCGTGGTGCTGCGGAATGTAAAGAAGGCCTTTGATAAGGTCTGGCTGAGAGGGCTACAATTCAAGATCCTCAACCTCCAGCTAAACCCAATCCTGGAACGGGTCCTTTGTGACTATGTCATGGAGAGGAGAGCCCAAATCGCGATCGATGGCTATAAAGGACCCGAATTCGAACTCGAAGCAGGAGTTCAACAAGGCAGCTGTCTGAGTCCGTTGTTGTACCTCGGGTACACAATAGACCTCCCTATACAGTGAGGGGCTATTTGAACGTTGGAGTTCAAGCAAGGGTGACAGCTGCCGAGATTGATAACATCAATCGTTACGAAAAAAGGTGGAAAATAAAGACTAACTGCCAGAAATTCCTGATAATTCCGATCAACCGACGGAAAATAGACGACATCCTCGTTGATGATGAAATTTATCTTTACTCTAACTAGGGAAAGGTCTTGGGGCTTACGTCTTTACAAAACAGGATATAAGACCCACCTAAACAACAGAATCTCCCTAGCCAAAAGAGAGCTATAGAAACTGTACCGTTTCCGAAGCCTCAACGTGCCAAATAAAAGGAAACTCTACACGACCTTGGTACGCCCCATCCTGGTGTACCAAACAGTGGTCACGCAGATGGCCAGCTGTAACTCTCTCAGGACGTTGCAGAGGGTGCAGAATAAAGCCAAACTGCTTATTGACGGCGCAAGAAGGATCGACTGTATCAAGCAGACGAAAAGAATGGGAGTCAAGCCAATTAATATGGAGATCCAGAGGCTATGGAGAAAGACGTGGGATAAGGTGAAGGACGATATACTCTCAAATATCAACAATAATGTCGACATACTAGGGGTGGGGAATATGTTTTGCGAATCGGTAGGGCAAAACAGAGGAAGGGGAATGGCTGTTTGTGGGGGTGGTAGGACAACTTATGACAAGTCAGGGCTTGCAGTCGCACTCTCCCGCCTCGTCTATTTAAGAAGCAGTAGCTGATCGCAGATCGTCAGTCACAAATTTTTCAACAATGGAGAAGGTTGAGCACCGCGCAGTGATCAAATTTTGACCAAGGAAGGCAAGAATGCAAAAAAGATCCATAAACGCATGGTTGCAGTGTAAACTGACACCGCCCCTTCCTATGCAACCATTGCTAGCTGGAATAGGGAGTTCAGCTATGGTCGTGAGTCCCTTGAAGATGACCCCCGTCCAGGACGCCCGTCAGACGTGACCAACGAGGACAATGTGGTCCGTGTGGAGAGGATGATCCTCAAAAATCGACGGTTGAAGGTCGAAGAAATCGAGCGAGAACTTGGAATATCACATGGAAGTGTTATCAACATCATCAACGACAATTTGGCCATGACCAAGGTCTGTGCCCGTTGGGTGCCTAGAAACCTCACGCCCCATGATCGAATTCAACGTCGTCAAAGTCCACAAGGCCAGAGTTGCACAAGCTGCCGTGCGTTAGTGTGGATTCGAAGCGCTCAACCATCCCCCCTACAGTTCAGATCTGCCCCCTAGCG
This sequence comes from Ceratothoa steindachneri, assembly GCA_963969495.1. NCBI lineage: Eukaryota > Metazoa > Arthropoda > Malacostraca > Isopoda > Cymothoidae > Ceratothoa > Ceratothoa steindachneri. Next base: position 58,170,510 of record OZ018330.1, read on the forward strand.
ACTACTTTTTATTCCGCCAGCTCATCAAGGCTGCACTGCGTGGACGCCGGTTTGGGGACCATGAAGATGTACAGCTCGCCGTCCAGGAGTGGATTGAACAGCAGTCGGGAGATTTCTGGTTGTCGGGAATTCGAAGCCTCATGGACAAGTTGCTCAAGTGCATTGAAGTCAAGGGTATTATAATGAAGAAATTAATAAAACACTTTTCCTCATATCTCGTTTCCTTATATGCGAATTTCCAAACTTATTGACCACCCCTTGTACCTATACGCGGACGTCACAGAGTAGAAAGAAACAGCACTGTTCCCCAGTGGAAGAAACTGTGCGAGGGAAGAAATAAACTTTAAAAGAGAGATGGTAAAAAATAAACAAAAGAGACAATACGGATAACTAAAAAAAGGCAAAGTGCCCAAGTTATAACAAAAAGTGAAATAAAATAAACAAACAACAAAAGTTAATCATTAATAAAAGGAGGCGAAGTGCCCAAGTTAAATTATAAATGAAATATAAATTAACAAGTAAAGTTTAAAGCTCAGAAAAAAGAGGCGAAGTACCCAAATGTAATTTTAAATTAAAATAAGTAAGAGAATAATCAAACAGCAAACATAAAAACTTTAGTAAATAATAAAACAATAAAGAACATAGATAAAAAGAAGCAAGTGCCCCAAATAATAATAATGTTTAAACTAAACCAAGATAGAAATTAAAGGAACAACAAATATAAAAAGCTTAAATAAAAGATGCGAAATGCCCAACCCAAAGATAACAAATAAAAACATAAATTAACGAAGAGACAATCAACCAGTTAGCAAAATATGACTTGAAAGGCTTGAAAACCACGACGGAGGAACCAATTAAGAGTTAGTAAAATATTTAGACAAAAGGAAGAACACGACCGTCAAGGACGGTCATCAAAACTATAGAAGGATGAGACGTAAAAAACGAAAAAGTAAAAAAAAGACAGGAATGCTAGTGATGCCCTCAACACCAAGGCAAACTAGTAAACAATTTCACACCCATGAAAACCTACCACACATTTCAACACTTTAATTAACTTGAACTTGAACTTGTGAAAAAGATAGTATTAGCAGTCATTATTCAAGAGTCAAGAAGCAAGAAGTTACCCTTACCGTTCGCCTTTTCGAGACCTGTTCCCGCAATTTACGACGGAATAAAGAATCCAGCTGAATATTTTCCTTTATCCTAAGGAAGCTCGTTTGATCACTTAACCCAGCTTGCTACATGGGAAAAGCTTCCCTTTTCGCACTTTACATAAAAGGGGCATATATCATATAAATAGCTATACCTATAACCCTATCAAATGACTATAAATTTAAAATTATGATTCATTAATTGAGTTAAAACAAACTAACATAGGATTAATTGACAACATTTCTATTATATCCTACTTTGTTTTGGCCATCTTCCAACAAAATCATTCCCATGGTGGATTTTAGTGAAATATAAATCAATGCCACGACCATGACTACAGTGAATAAATGTTGCAAAGTGAGTTAAGAGACGCTTCGTCTGAAAAAAAATTTCGTTGCACTCCAAACACTAGCCAACAATGATTTTGCTAGTTGGGTATTTGCTTGTGATTTATACCTGATCGAGTATGCTGATTCCGAATATGTAATCAGAATTGTTCTAACTCGTAAGGTTCCATAATTACACACATACTCTTTAGTTACACATATGGGCAGTGTTGCTTCGGCTACCGTAGTGAGACGATGTGTTGTGTGTGTTTGGTCCCTGAGTTACACTCCTGCTTTATCACGTTGTTAAATTTAGCCATTCTAGTAGTGGTGTTGAAACGGTATTTACATACAGTGATTAATTACATTTTTCTTTCAAATTTATCTCTTAATTAATTTGTAAATGAAATAAGATTGTACAGAAGTATATAACAGGATATATACAGACTAAGTTCAAAATATGAATCAGCGAGGATGTATAAATATCCCAGACAACTTTTGTTATATCTGTGGAAGATATACTCCAAGCAACCAGCGGAAAAATTTAGCTAAAAGAGTGAAAACTGCATGCAACTATGAATTTGGTTGTAAAGTTGGTGACCGAGACAAGCCCTGGGCACCTCACAAATCTTGTACTGTGTGTTATACGGGGTTTACACAGTGGTTAAATGGCAAACGGAAGGGTATGCCTTTTGCTGTACCAATGGTGTGGCGTGAGCCAACAAATCATATTTTTGATTGTTACTTTTGTATGACAAATATTGCGGGATTCTCAAATAAGAACAAGTCAAAAATTGTATATCCAGATTGTAAGTCAGCTATAAAACCAGTCCCCCATAATATGGAAATGCCAATCCCAGCTACTTCATCAGCTAGTGCAGTTAAAGAAGATGATTCATCGCCTGAAGAGGAGGATAACAATGACGATGAAATGTATGAGGATGATTTTAAGGAAAAGAAGATCCAGTTGATAAATCAAGAAAAAACGAATGATTTGGTGAGGGATTTGTCATTGTCAAAGGAGAACACAGAACTGTTGGGCACCAGACTACAGCAATGGAATCTTGTAGAGGACGGTGCAAAAATATCTACCTCCCGTAAACGCCATGAGGCCTTATCTGCCTTCTATAAAAAAGAAGATAGGGCTTGTTTCTGTACTAATGTTAATGGCGTCACGAATCAGCTAGGAAACGAGCATTTACCTGATGAATGGAGACTATTCATCAATGCAAGCATTGCTAGCCTCAAAGCTGCGTTGCTACACAATGGTAAAAAAAATCCCTTCAATTCCTGTCGCACTTTTAGTTGGAATGATAGAGACATATGACTCAATGAAATCTATTTTGGAAGGTGTTCATTACTCGCATCATATGTGGAATATCTGTGGTGTTTTAAAGGTAATTTCTCTACTTCTAGGACTGCAGCTAGGATATACAAAGAATATGTGCTTCTTATGCCTATGGAACAGCCGTGGCGACAGGAATCTTTATATTGTCAAAAAGTGGCCCGAAAGAGAAGAACACAGTTGGCCGATACAATGTGAAGCACATGTCTTTGGTACATCCACAGAAGATCTACCTTCCACCACTTCATATCAAACTTGGCCTTATCACGAATTTTTTTAAAGCAATGGCCCATGATTCTGATGGATTCCAGTATCTCAAAGAGAAATTTGGTGCAAAGAAAACCGATGCTAAACTTAAAGCTGGCATTTTTGTAGGGCCAGAGATCAGAGAAATGATACGTGAAAGGGAATTCAGAAATAAACTAACTCGACTTGAGTTGGCAGCATGGGATTCATTTGTCCATGTAGTGCAGAACTTCCTTGGTAGTCATAGGGCTGAAAACTATAAAGAACTAGTGGACAACCTGCTAAAGGCCTATCAACGAATGGGGTGTCGGATGTCTCTTAAGATGCATTTCTTGCATTCGCATCTAGATTTCTTTCCATCTAATATGATGACATTAGTGACTAACATAGGGAAATGTTTCACCGAGATATCGCAATGATGGAAAGCAGGAATCAAGGCTGCTTCAACGAAAACATAATGGGTGACTACTGCTGGTTCCTACAACGGGAGGGATCTTATATCCACGTATAAGCGCAAGAGCAAGAGTCTCAAACATTTTTGAAGAAATTTATAGTTAGGTGAGTACTACCTCTTTTATATGTAATACATATCTTGTCTGGGTCTGCAAAAGGACGTACATAATGCCAAATAGGGTGCCCCAAGTCCAAACCTTTGCCCAGGAACGTCTCATTCTTCTCAAACTCGTAATAATTATATCATCAATTGATCCAAGGTGACAAGGTGAGCCATATAGCCTAGTTGCATAACTCAGGAACCTTACGTGCTAGGATAAATCTGAACACAGATTTGGAATCAGCGCACCAAAATTAATTAGTTACAACAACATTTACTCAAGTAGCAGAGACAAAGTTAAAATTTGTTGGCTAGTGATATGATCCGAAACTTCGCTCAGATATAATCTGCTTTTGATGTATCGTTCAATTTGAACTTTGATCAACTATTATCGCTCAAACTTTACTTCACTCTAACGATGTGGAAGACTACAAGCTACTGGACGATAAAACTTCCACCCAATTTCACTTCCCCTATTCTTACAACTTTCACTACTAGCCTTTCTTATCTTTCTGCCTTAGATGATTTAGTTACTTTTCTTCTTTCTAAATAAAAAAAATACCTCTCGAGCGCTTACGCCTCCAGCTACCAGCCATACCGCCTGGCTAATACAGGAACACCTCCTTCTTCCCATTGCTTACACTCTCTGATAAACAGCAGTGAACCAAAACTGTTCAATAGACTCGTAATTGACCCACGACTACCACCCTCCAAACCCCACTCCTAATAAGACAACCATCACCGTTCTTAACCATTCTTGCACTCTCTGGAACCCATTCGCTTAACGTTGAAGTGAAAATCATCGAAGGCACGAGTACCTAGAAAACTCTAAAAATAGGTGGTAAAGAGTGGTAAAGTTGGAGACTAAGGAAAATATACAACCCGAGTATCAAACGGAGGAGGCTATTTGTGGCATAATGGAGCTACGCCACATTATGTCGCTCCCACACATTGACCACTGGCGGAAACAGACGCATCGACTTATTCTAATGGACGATGACAGATAGGTGGAAGTCAGTTTTATGGCAGCTATACGAAGTCGTCGAAGACCAAACAAGAAAATGTTTTTATGGTAAAACTAAAATAACAGAAACCAACGAAAGCATCTCCATTAGAATGTTGTGTATTTGTTAATAAAGTCAGGGGGGTTTAGGGGATGTAAAAGGATGGGGTTGATTTGGAGATGCGGGCTTGTGACTGATGGATGCCCGGAAGTGTGTGAAAGAGTGATTAGCCGAATGTTTGTGTGATTGAGTAATTAAGTGGAGGGGATTAATGTTTGGTAGAGATGTAGATGAAAAGGCTGGTTAGAGAAAGAGTGAGAGACTATGGACATAGCGAAAAAAAGAAGAGAGCATGAAAGAAAAAAAGAATGAAATAAGAAGACACGAATGAAAGGAAAAAGAAAATCAATGAAAGACAACAAATGATTGAAAAATCTAATAATGAAAGAAGAAAGAAAGACAGAAGAGCAACAAGAAGAAACATAAAAAAATGATAAAAAGAAAAGAAAAAATAAATGATTCAAAAAAGAGAAGAATGAAAGAAGAAGGAATGCCAGAAGAACAAGACGCAACAGGAAAGATGATGAAAAAAAAGAAACAACTAATTGAAAAAGAAAAGAATTAATGAACAAGAAGAAGAAGAAAAGGGAAGGACAGAAAGACCAACAAGAAGAAACAGAAAATATGATGAAAAGAGAAAAGAATGAAAGAAGAAGAAAAAGAAGAAGAAGAAGGAGTGACAGAAGAACAACAAGAAGCAACAGAAAAGATGATAAAAAAAGAAAATAAACAATTGATTAAAAAAATAAAAGCATAAAAGAAGAACAAGAGGAAGAAGAAAAGGAAGGACAGAAAGAGCAACAAGAATAAACTGCAAATATGATGAACAAAAGCCTAAAAAACAACAAATGATTGAAAAAAGTAAGGAATGAAATAAGAAAAAGAATAAAAATGAAGGACAGAAGAGCAACAAGAAGAAAAAGAACATGGGAGTATGATGAAAAAGAAAGAAGAGCTTGAAGGAGTAGCGGCCGTGTGGGCTTTGTATATTTCGCCCCCGAACGCGCCATTCTGATCCTTGGGCCGACGCGAGAGGCGGTGGAGCCTCTTTAATCCTTCTTCCACTCAAGGTCGTTGCTGTTACTTACTTAAAGCTAAAAGGTGAAAACCAACGAGGGTTGGTCGTTGCTGTTACTTACTTAAAGCTAAAAGGTGAAAACCAACGAGGGTTGGTCGTTGCTGTTACTTATTAAAGCTAAAATGTGATCACCAACGAGGGTTGGTCGTTGCTGTTACTTACTTAAAGCTAAAAGGTGAAAACCAACGAGGGTTGGTCGTTGCTGTTACTTACTTAAAGCTAAAAGGTGAAAAACAACGAGGGCTTCTCCGACAGATAGTTTTTAAGGCCAGATCTGCTATGAAAGTGGTGAAGATGTAAGAAGTGATAATGGGTCGAGGATATAGAGCCGCAGATCCTCTTATAGACATTGAGGCCGGGAGGGCACTTAATCCTTCATATTTTCGTTGCAAGATGGTTGCCCAGCTCTACCTAGCACCCCTCCTTGCGGGTTTTCCACACAAGGGCCGCAAGCAATTTGCGAATAGGTATAGGCAACCAATTCCGTAACCCATATTGGTCCAATTTGACAATAGGTCTTGACAACCAATTTGACAAAGGATATTACGAGTCACTTCAGTTGCGAGTTTGACAAACCAATTCGGCAATTACTATTTGCTACTAATTTAGCAACCAATTTATCTTTAGGTATTGAAACCAAATTAGCAATTGATTTTTGCTACTAATTTAGCAATTTGGTGTTACCAGCCAATTTAACTTAGGATATTGACACCTAATTTAGCAATTGATATTTGCTACTACTTTAGCAATTTGGTATTAGCAACCAATTTAACTTTAGGTATTAACACCCAATTTATCAATTGTTATTTGCTACTAATTTAGAAATTTGGTGCTAGAAACCAATTTAACTATAGGTCTATATTTTGCTTTATTGGTTAATTAATCATAAGGATATTAGCAGCAAAACCTTTTATTGGTATGACCAGTAATTAACATTAGCAGCCTAGTTATCAATATGTATTTATTAACAACTACTTTAGCAATAAGCATCTACAATGAATTTAGCAGATAATATTAGCACCCAATTAACTTTAAGTATTGAGAAAAATTTCGGTATTGATATTAGTAACCAATTCCTCAATTTCGTCCTGGGTATTATATAGCAACCCATTTAACTATTAGTATCAGCACCCGGTTGGGCATTGTACATATATTTAGAGTAGGATTATAACATATAAATACTAATTGGTCGTAGGTAACTGTCCCTTTGCTTCCTAGTTATGGAATAAACATGGGACGGAACGTGCCTCAAATCCCATTCGGAAACTGTCGAGGGCCCAGGAATAGACCTTCGGAATACTGACTATGGAATGCAAGGACACAGTGGCGAGGCGAACCCTCGGAAAGAAACTTTTATTTACATTAACGTTTTTATCTAACAAAAAAGCGATACCAACTTGAACATCTCACTTAGGAGGTTTTATAGGAGAGGGGTTTGTTGTGAGGTATTTTGTGGGTTTTATTGTAAAAATGTGTGGCAGGCATGTAACCTAGTAAAAAGGTAATTATAGAGTACATCAAAAGCCAGTAGGTTCCGCAAATCTCTTGAGCTTATCCCTGTTCTTCACTTAATAGGTCTCTTACTTCATGTACAGGCCCTCTTGGTCCCTTGTATCAGTAAGAACAGGGCGCGTAGTGAGGCTCGCTGTGAGGGTGCTTAAGAGTTGCATTATTTTGAATTTCGATCTTTCCTGATTTTTCTTTATGTAGATAAGAATTCGAAGAGAGAGAGAGAGAGAGAGAGAGAGAGAGAGAGAGAGAGAGAGAGAGAGAGAGAGAGAGAGTGAGTGAGAGAGAGAGAGAGAGATATGAAAACGAATAAATTTTAGGGACAAACTCGAGTCGTTCAGGCAGGGTTTGGATCCCAGAACAAGTGGAAAATTACATTTCCTCAGGAAATCTCGTCTCGCCTGATGAGAGCATAAAAAGGAGCTCAAAGGAGAGGCAAAATTAAAAGTAGACAACGTTAGGAAAGCTTATCTACATCTTTAGAGGCGACATACCTCTATGCAAAAATATATACTATTTAACCGAGATATTTTAGTACTTTTTATCTTACAGAATTAAAACTTGGAAACCTCTCGAAAAAAAAATGGGCGCTGAAACTGAGTACAACTCCGAGAACCCTAGAACGATATGTGTTAGGATTAACTCGAATAAACCTCTAAGAAAATGTTTGGATAAGAATACAAACATGGGTGACAGATATATTAAAAAAGAAACGACCAATGGAGAAGGAAGACATCCTAAACTAGGCATCGTTATACATAATCACTCAGCTGACATCATGATAGAACGGTGGGAAGGTGAAATTAAAAAATCATTTGCAGGGGTAATGTGGCAGATGCTAGCATTATTTGAGAGCAATATGAAGGAGAAAGATGAGTTTGTGGAGGGATTGAGTAAATCGATTGCAATCATGGGTGACTTGTGGGTAATAAGAGTAATGGGGGAAGGGGGTTATTTAATTACCACAACCCCTCAATCCCCCCAAGCCTTTTCAATCATAACCGAAAAAAATAAAAATTGAAATCATCGAAGGATTTCCACCGAAAGGAAGCTCCTGGTTATAATGTAGCTATTTTTCCCGATACAGGGGGGCGTTAGGGACAGTGAGCCTAATGATGCTGATCTGCTTACAGGGTAAAAGAAAATAATATTCCGAGACCTAAGTTTTATTACTAAGCGCCCCTTTTTCAAAGTTTTTACCTTTGCTGTAGACTCATACATTGAACCATAAGTTATATAAATTGGGCGGTGTTAAGACACATCAAATATTGTTAGTTACCGGATGGGAGTCCCAACCCATGGGTCAGTCCACCGGTAAAGTGTCTGGCTCCACTGAGATTAGTATCAGACCGTGCTTGGTAGTTAAGGAGCGTAGCAAAATAATATATAAATGTTACCATATTTTATTTATTTTGGAAGAGCAATTTTGAAGAAAATGAACAAGTAAACGAAGGAAAAGAAGAATAAAAATAAGAGGAAAATTTGAAAAAGAATAAAAAGAAGAAAAAAGGGGAAAAAAGAAAAGGAAAAAGAAGGAAAGGAAGAAAAACAGAGGAAGCAAATGAAAAGGAATAAGGAGGAACAAATGAAAAATAAGAAAAAGAAGTGGAAGAATAAAATGAAAACGAAGAAAAAAAGAAAAGAAAGAAGAAAATGATAAAAAAGAGGAAGAGGAAGAAAATGAAAACGAAAAAATAGGATAAAATGAGGAACAAGAAGAGTAACAACAACAACAACAACAACAACAGCAACAACAATTGCAATCACCAGCATCCTGACACTTGGGGCAGAGCTTGCATTTTGAAACGCCTGACAGGGCATCTTATATTTTGGGCATGATTTTTATCCGCACTCATTTAGGGGCGGGGGGCTCGTTCTTAGTTGAGGACGTACAGTTTAATGTAGGGCCCCGACAACTGGTTCCTGCAGCATATGGAGCTCGCTGTACAGCCTAATTCCAGCTGCCCACTAACCACGCCAGATGTAGCTTAACTTCGTTTAAATCGAAAGTAAATTTACATATTATTATTATTATGTGAATAAAACTCTAGAAAGATAAAAAGACATACATAGGTTATAAGTACATTACCAGGCCTTATATGTCCCTCCCCCCTTGTTGCCTTCGGGTTTGCCAACAATTGTCGTTCTTATCTTTATGTGCATTTCATTATCACGTCGGGGCCTCTTGTCTGGCGATGTAAGGGATGGATGACTTATACTGCACATTTTATAGCAGAAAATATATATATATATATATATATATATATATATATATATATATATATATATATATATATATATATATATATATATATATAAGCAAAATAACTCAATAGCGAGTTATGGTATATGATAGTGAAACCACTGTATAGGAGCATATAATTTAATTACGAAACTAGTTTTGGTATGAAGTTATACGACTGAAGAAGGTATGGTAAACTTCATACCGAATATATATATATATATATATATATATATATATATATATATATATATATATATATATATATATGTGTGTGTGTGTGTGTGTGTGTGTCTGTGTGAGGGAGAATTGCATTACGATACCTACAAAATTATGTGTAGGCAACGTTTTGCCACTTCTCTCGTAGCGGGTAAAGCAACATTATTCTTTTTTTGCACATCAACAAAGCGCCTTATTCATCAGCGCCGAAAATGGGTTGTATTTGGCGCGCTGATCGATCACCCGATGGGCGTAACGCGCGACAAACGCCGTGGGTTAGAGGATAGGTCAGATCTTAGCTTCCTCGATATTATGTCATCGAATAGACGATAATCTTGGACATATTTGTCTATTGATCCAGATGCATAGTACGAGTGGTTGCTAAGGTTGTGTGAGCTGTAACCTCGGATTCCCACTGTATAGTGTCTATCTCATTGGAAATCGGGCCTTAACTAAGGTGGCTGTGCTCTACAGTTTAGGATCGGAAGGTCGTCTGAACGTTCGGGAAACGTCAACAGGAGGATTTTGGGGGGGAGTTCCTTAAGACAATGACCTTGGACCGTTACTGTTATGCATAGATTTCATGGCTGTCGGCTCGCTTCATATAAGAATCGGCCGGTTCTAGACGTGGATATTTCAGTCTCTGTGATTTGGGGGCAGGGGTTGGAAAAAGGCTTAAATTCATGCTTTTGTGTTTGTGCTCTTGGAACGAGGTAGTTCCACAGAGGTCAAGTATGTCTTCTCGGTCATAGCATTTGGGGTATTATCATGTTTATGTTACTTAACCTTTAATATCATTAACCTTCTTTAATATTCCTTTTCTCTCCTCGTTCATTTTTTTTCTCTTATGTGTTTTTTCCTTTCTCCCCTTTTGAACTGAGTGAAAATCCTATCATTAGTTAGACGTTTACTTTCGTACACCGCTTTTCCACACTCTTCTTATTTAGTCTCACTTTTTTGCATTCTCACCCAAAAATACGGTTCTGAACCCCATCTATTGTCTTCCAGGGGCGATATCTTTGATTAGTAATACCATGCAACATCTGGTAAGCCACAAAAAATGTCTTCCTCTGCATTGTGGGAAACGATTATGGAGTTTGGTGGCCTTTGAGATGCATCATTAAGATGTGCCATTGATACGCGAAATTAAGATGCATCGCTGCGTCTGGGGCAGCCTTGATGCTTCTTTATGCCCATTCTTCCTCGTTTGGGCGCCATTGCCATGTTTAGTCGAGAGAAATGCCCTTGTAGCCTTCCCTTCTTCAACCGATTCAACGTAGACGCGGGCACAACTCGCTTGACGAAAATGCCTTTCGATGATTCATGATGAGAACATTGTAGCCAGGGGAGTGTTAGGTCCTATAGGAATAATCATTGTGTCTCAGGGGAGTAATAGGTCCTGTAGGAATAATCATTGTGCCTCAGGGGAGTGATAAGTCCTATAGGAATAATCATTTTGCCTCAGGGGGGTGATAGGTCCTATAGGAATAATCATTGTACCTCAGGGGAGTGATAGGTCCTATAGGAATAATCATTGTGCCTCAGGGGAGTGATAGGTCCTATAGGAATAATCATTTTGCCTCAGGAGAATGATAGGTCCTATAGAAATAATCATGACCCATAGGTGGCAGCATAGCTTTGGAGTGGTAGCTGCCAGGTTTGGGGGAAGTATAATTTTATGATAGATGTCTAAATTCCTACATCTAACGCCCTGTCCTTTGAAGGACGCCCGACTAATGGATTAAATATGTATATTAATTGGCCGATTTGAAGCTACTATATTCCTTTATTGGAGCTTCTATACATCTTAAAACAACTTTTTACAATCTTTGAATAGTCTGAAGAAGAATGTCTACAATTCTTCTTTCAAGTCATTTACCGAAGGCATCAGTGTTGCAATGTTGGACGAAGGACTTTGCTCCTGAGATTAATCCAGCCAGTTAACTTCACCTGCCAACATAGATGTTAAACTACATCATTTCTCCTCAAACTAGACTGTTCTTGGTTGTTTAGGTGCATTATGGTCCTCAAATAAGCTTGCAGTACTGGTAAACATGTACACTAGTCTCCTCTTTAGACTACGTCTATTATTCTTCCAAATCATTACAAACTCTTCCTCACAAACTTAAGGGGATGATACCTTTCCCCCTCCAGAAAATCCCCTTTTCCTTGATCTTGGGAAACCTCCGAAACCCGTCGGAGGATCTGAAACAAATTCCCTAATTTAATAAATAGACCTCTTTCCTTTCTTTATCGTATAAAAAGTACCTTTGCAAGATTCCCTGAAGTTATGTAATCGTTATATTCGTTCCTATAGTGAGCTTGTTATTCCCTCCCCACTTAAGATCTCTAGTAAAATTGATCTTCAATAAAATTTTAGTTTCCTGTATTTCTCCTTTCAGTTAAGTGCTAAGGCCATTTACATATAAAGCCGTATAGGATTGCAGGGACAGAAAGTGGATCGATTGTAACATGAGATAACGACATACTTTATTTTGCTTAGATAATTTTTATATATAAATGAACCAGAAAGAAGAATAAAACCGGGCTCCGAAGGTTTATTTAAATGAGGTTTTAGCGTGACCCTACAAATAGTATTGGTTCCGTGCTCCCCAGCTTCACAAATATAAGGGACATACCGTTACTTTGAGGGTCGGTTGGCATGGAGGTTTTATCTTGGAAGAATAGGGTCGCCTTTTGGGTGGCACAAGGTGAAAAGATTTAATGTTTTTCACAAATTGTTCCCACCTTCGAACTTTATTTGGAAAGAGATCGCGAATATATATCTTCCCTGATTTGATCTGAGTTAGCCTGAAGGTATTCGATGATTGGCCCCGGTTAGGGCATGTCTGTCTTTTTAAGAGGCAAGATTTCATGTTGGGGAACAAGAGGAAAACAAGAGGAAAACAAGAGAGTAGGCCCCTAGTCAGCATAATTCGTACCTTAGGAATCATTGAATCATTTCTTAAATGCCTCGTGGGTTTAACAGAATCGTTACAAATTGAGATGTATTCCTAGGACTTTCATTTTCTCACTTTAATATTATTACTCAATTAGTGGATACTTAATTGGGCGATGGCTCATAAACAAATATTATGGAATATAAATATTAAGCCCATAAATCTCAATGACCGTCGTTTAATAAATAACATTCCCATCTCCATATGTGATTCTTTTAAGTTGCTTGGAGTTATGCTTGACTCTAGGTTTACTTTTGAGAATCACATTCGATCTATTTCCTCCTCTATTGCTCAAAAAATTGGCATTTTGAGGAAATCTTACAAAGTATTTGGAGAGCAGACTGTTCTTAAAAATTGTTTTAATGCTTTTATTCTTCCGTGTTTTGAATATTGCGCCCCTGTTTGGAGTTCGGCAGCCAACTCTTATCTTAATTTATTAGATAAAAATTTGAGAGCAATAAAATTTTTAATTCCTGACCTCAAAGTTGATCTGTGGCACAGGCGAGCAATAAGCTCCTTATGCATCTTATATAAAATTTTTAACAATGCAGATCATCCACTGCATCACGATCTGCCCAATTTATATGCCCCTCAACGAGTTACCAGAGGTGTACTAAATGCCAATAGTAGGGCCTTTACGCCTATGAGATTCAACACAACACAGTTTTCAAGAAGTTTCATTCCTAACACAACTAAACTGTGGAATGAACTTCCTAGTGTTGTTGTTGAGTCCTTGGAACTTCAGAAATTTAAAGTGGGTGCTAATACATTTTTAATTAACAGAAACTTATAACTTTAATATTTTATTCATTATCCACACATATATAATATTATAATATTTTTAACATTATAGCATTTAATTTTTTTTTTTTTTTTTTTTTTCTATTTATTTATTATGTTTTTCTTAATCTTTGTTTCGTTTTTTCCATACCAGGTTTCTTTCCCCGCTGGGGCCCTTGGGCTTATAGCTATTTGCTCTTCCAGTTGGGGTTGTGGCTTGGAACTTTAATAATAATAATTACCTAATATACTTGTTAGCTAGAGTGACCATACATTAACGAAGGGGGGCATGTGTTTAGGAAAGGTGGTATGGGGAAGTCTGTTGTTCCAAAAAGGAAACTAAGTGACCTAACAAAATAAACCATTATTTGGATACAATAATCAGGGTTGTTTTCCCTCAAAGGAAAGATCGAGACAAAAATTGGTAAACCTCTGTGTGTATACATGAAGTGTATATGGGGATAGTAGTGTATAGGACTGTGTTTGAGTGTAGGAATTTATATGACTACTTGTACAGATGACTCTCTATGTGCGTATTGGTACAGAAATGTATATGACTGTGACTCACAGAAGTATTATCTTTCATGGCTCGGTTGGGGCCCATCTGCACATCGGTGAAAACTCTCCTTTGCCATGTTTGAATGGTCGCTCGCAAGCCAAATGAGGAGTGCATTTCGAGCCATCACGTTGAATCACTATTACAGTTAGAGACCCCCTTTATTATGGTGCTTGACGCCCCCAAAACAGATCGGAACTAAACGAGTGAACCGAGTTAGATTACGTAGGATTTAGGTTAGGTTATATAAGCTTTGGGGATTTACGATAAGTAAGAGTTGTTAGGTTAAATTTTAATCTTGTATTATGTATAATTTCTTTACCCTTGAGAAAAATTAAATTTTTGTATTACAGGAAATGACACCGTCTTTCTTTAGCGACACAAAGGCAACAAAATTTGTGTTCTCCAGTGTAATAATTAAATGTTTCACTGAAATAGAAAATATATATTATGAACTAAATATTAAAAAAAATATTATTCATAAATGTTCAGGTTGTTGCTATCGTAACTTTAATTTATGTTAAGAGTAAATTAATAGTAACTTAATTAAATTAATGAGTGTTCTCTTATTGAATCCTTTATCATTATTATAAGTCAGTGTTTGATAAATTAATTAAAGGAACGTAGTAATAGTAGAAAATACAAATTTAATTACACGACGACTAAAATAAAAGGGTCCGTCACCTACACTCCTACCAGCACACCTCATAAATCATGTGATTTTTATTAAAATATGAAAATATCGTATGAGATTTTCATAGAGCCTATGTTCAGGATGTCTTAAGGATGGGTTCAGGATGGGTTCAAAGATATGTTCAAGATAATTTCAAGATGTAGTCAAGATGCTTTTAAGATGTGTTCAGGATGGGTTGTAAATGTGTTAAAAATGTGTTAAGGATGGGTTCAGGATGGGTTCAGGATGGGTTTAGGATGGGTTCACGATGCTTTCAAGATGATTTCAAGATGTGTTAAGTAGGCTTTTCAGATGTGTGCAGAATGTGTTCAAGATGTGTTAAGGATGTGTTCCAGATGATTTCAAGATGTAGTCAAGATGCTTTTAAGATATGTTCAGCAGAGGTTGTAGATGTGTTCAAAATGTGTTAAAAATGTGTTCAGGATGAATTCTGATGGGTTCAAGATGCTTTCAAGATGATTTCAAGATGTGTTTAAGATGTGTCCAGGGTGGGTTTAACATGCTTTCAAGATGTGTTCAGTAGACTTTAAAGATGTGTTCAGAATGTGTTCAAAATTTGCTCAAAATGCTCCCAAGCTTCCATCAATATGTATTTAGGATGGGTTCAAGATGTGTTCACGATGCTTTCAAAATGTGTTTAGGTTGTGATCATGATGTGTTCAGGATGTGTTAAGATGCTTTCAATATATGTTCAAGATACTTTCAAGATGTGTTCAAGATATGTTCAAAATGTGTTAAGATGCTTTAAAGATGTGTTCAGGATGTGTTCCATATGTGTTCAAAATGTGGGCACTATTCTTTCAAGATGTGTTCAAAATGCTTTCATGATGTGTTCAAGATACTTTTAAGATGTGTTCAGGATGCTCGCAAGATGTGTTAGTTTCAGGATGTGAACAAGATGTGTTCAGGATGTTTTCAAGATTTTTTTAATATGTGTTTAAGATGTGTTCAATATGATTTCAGGATGTATTCTAGATGGTTTAAGTTGTCTTCAGGATGGGTTAAAGACTTGTTGAAGATGCTTTCAAGGTGTGTTCAGGTTGTGTTCAAAATGCCTTCAAGATATGTTCAAGATGTCTTAAAGATGTTTTCAATATGTGTTAAAAATGTGATCAAGGTGTGGTTAAGAGAATTTGAAGATGTGTTCAAGACACTTTTAATATGAGTACGGGTTAAATTGGGGTTCAAGAAGGTTTTAACATTTGTTCTAGATGCTCTCAAGATGTGTTCAAAAGATGTTCAAGGTGCTTTCAAGATATGTTCGTGATGTAATAAAAATTTGTTCAGGATGTGTTCAAGATGCTTTCAAGCTACTTTTAAGATGTGTTTAGGATCGATTCAAGATGTGTTCAGTATGAGTTCAAAATGTGTTCAAGATGCTTTCAAGATGGGTTTCTAGATGCTCTCAAGATGTTTTCCAAACGCTTCTATGATATCTTCAGGAGGGTTCAAGAATCTTCGATGATATGTTGAGGATGTGTTAAGATGAGTTCAAATTGCTTTCAAGATTATTTCAAGATCTGTTCAAGATACTTTCATGATGTGTGTAGGGTGTGTTCAAGATTATTTCAAGATGTTATCAAGTCGTTTTCAAAATGTGTTCATCATGAGTTAAATAGGCTTTCAAAATGTGTTCCGAATGCTTTTATTATGTGTTCAGGATGTGTTCAAGAACCTATTCCTGATTTGTAAAGATGTGTTCAAGATATGTTCAAGATGCTTTCAAAATGTTTTCAAGATGCCCACAACGATGTCTTTAGAATGTGTTCAAGATGTGTTCTCGATGCTTTCAATATGTGTTTAGGATGTGATCAAGATTTATTCAGGATGTGTTCAAGATGCTCCCAAGATGTGTTCGAAATGTTTTCAAAATATTTTCAAAATGCTTTGAAATTGTGTTCAGGATGTGTTCAAGATGCTTTCAAGATGTGTTCAAGATACTTTCAAGATATGTTCAGGATGCTCTCAAGATGTGCGGGTTTCAGGATGTGTTAAAGATGTGTTCAAGATTCCTTCAAGATGTATTGGGATAAGTATGCGAACAAGTTGTATTCAGGATATGTTCAAGATGTTTTCAATAATTGTTTAAAATGTGTTTGAGATGTGTTCAATATAATATCAGGATGTGTTCAAGATGGTTTAAGTTGGGTTCAGGATGAGTTCAAGATGTGTTCAAGCTGTGTTGAGCTCAGTATCTGATCAAGATGTGTTCAGGATAGGTTCAAGATGCGTTCACGATGTGCTCAAGATATCATAAAGATGTTTTCAATATGTGTTCAAAATGTGGTTAAGAGACTTTCAAAATGTGTTCAAGATGATTTTGAGATGAGTATGGGTTAGAGAAGTGCGCAAGATGCTATTATGATGTGTTCTACATGCTCACAAGATGTGTTTAAAAGGTGAGGAAGAAGCTTTCAAGATGTGTTCAGTATGATATCTTCAGGATGGGTTCAAAATGCTTCGATGATATGTTGAGGATGTGTTCAAGATATATTCAAGATTCTTTTAAGATGCTTTCAATATCTGTTCAAGGTAGCCTTAAGATGTGTTCAGGATGTGTTCAAGATGATTTTAAGATGTATTCAAGATGTTTTCAAGATGTGTTCAAATAGTGTTCAAGATGCTTTGAAGATATGTTCAGGATGGGTTCAAGATGTGTTCACGATGCTTTCAAAATGTGTTTAGAGTGTGATAATAATGTGTTCAGTGTGTGTTAAAATGCTTTCAAGATATGTTCAAGATACTTTGCTGATGTGTTCAAGATCTGTTCAAAATGTGTTCTAGATCTTTTCAACATGTCTTCAAAACGTGGTCAATAATCCTCCAAGATGTGTTCAATATGCTTTCTCATGTGTTCAAGATGTGTTCAGGATGCTCTAAAGATGTGTTCAAAATGTGTTGAACATGTGTTCAAGCTGCTTTCAGGATGTGTCCAAGATGGTTTTAAGATGTGTTGAGGATTGGTTCAATATGTGTTCCTGATTCTTTTAAGATTTGTTGGGGTCTGTATCTGATCAAGATGTGTTAAGGATGTGTTCAATATGCTTTCAAGATGTGTTCAAGATGCTTTCAAGATGGTTTTCATATATGTTCAGGATAAGGTCAAGATGTGTACAAGATGCTTTCAGCCTGTGTTTCGTTCGGGATGTGATAAAGTTGTGTTCAGGAGGTGTTCAAGATGCTTTCAGGATGTGTTCAACATGGATTTATGATGTGTTCAAGATGTGTTCAAGAAGCTTTCAATATGTGTTGGGCTGAGAATCTGATCAAGTTGTGTTTATGATGTGTTCAAGATTCCTTCAAGATGTTTTTAAGATGTGTTCAAGATGCCTTCATAATGTGTTCAAAATGTGTTCAAGATTTTGTTAAGACTCTCAAGATGTGTTCCCAATGTGTTAATGATGGTTTCAAGATGTTTTCAGTATTTGATCAAGATGTATTCACGATGTGTTCAAGATGTTTTCAAGATAATTTTAAGATGTGTTCATGATGTTTTTAAGATATGTTCAAAATATGTTCACAATATATTCAAGATGCTTTCAAGATGTTTTCATGTTGTGATCAGGATGTGTTTAGGATGTGTTCAAGATGCTTTCAAGATAAATTTGAGATGTGTTCACGATGGTATCAAGATGCTTTCAATATGTGTACAAGATTCTTTCAAGATGTGTTCCAGACCCTTCTATGATAAATTTGAGATGTATTCAGGATGTGTTCAAGAGGTTTTCAGGATATGTTCAAGATGTGTTCAAGATGCTTTTAAGAAATGTTCAAGATGTGTTTAAAATCTGTTCAAGATGCTTTCAAATTGTTTTCAGGTTGTTTTAAGGTGTGTTTAAGATATTTTTAAGATTTGATTGAATCAGGATGTGATCAAGATGTGTTCAGGATGAGTTCAAGATACTTTCAAGATGTGTTCAGGATTAGTTCAAGATACTTTCAAGATGGGTTCAAGATTCTTCAAAGATGTGTTCATGACGCTTCTATTTTTTACGATGGGTATAACATGCTTCTATGAGATGTTGAGGATGTGATTTCAATGTTGAGGATGTGATTTGAAGATATATCCAAGATGATTTCAAAATTTATTCAGGATGTCTTCAAGATGTGTTCAGGATGTGTTCAGAATGCTTTCAATATATATTCAGATGTTTTCAAGATATGTTCAAATTGTGTTCACGATGCTCTCACAATGTTTTAAGGTTGTGATCTTATGTGTTCAGGATATGTTTAAGATACTTTCAAGATTTGCTCACAATGTGTTTATGATTCTTTCAAGATATGTTCAATATGTTTTCAAAATGTGGTCAAGATTCTTTCAAGATGAGTTCAGGATGAGTTCCAGATGCATCAAGATGTTTTCTAGATTTGTTCAAGAATGTTTCAATATGTGTTCAGGATGCGTTCAAGATCTGTTCAAGTTGCTCTCAAGATGTGTTGGGTTCAGGATGTGGTCAGGATGTGTTCAAGATGCTTTTAAGATGTGTTAAAATTGTTTTTAAGATGGTTCCCAATATGCTTTCAAGATGTGTTCAAGGTGCTTTCAAGATATGTTGAAAATGTGTAAAATATGCTTTCAATATGTGTTCATGATGCTTTTATGATGTGAACAGGATGCGTTCGGGATGTGTTCAAGTTGCTCTCAAGATGTATTGGGTTCAGGATGTGTTCACGATGTTTTCAAGATGCTTTTAAGATGTGTTCAAGATGATTTCAAGATTTGTTCAAGATGTGTTCAAGATGCTTTCAAAATGTTTTCAAGATGTATTCAAGGGTGTTCAAGATGCTGTCAAAATGTTTTCAAGATGCCTTTAGGATTTGTTCAGGATGCGTTTAAGATATGTTCAAGTTATTTTCAAGATTTGTTAGATTCAGGATGTGTTCAAGATGTTTAAAGATGTTTTCAGATGTGTTGAAGGTGTGTTAAAAATGAATTCAAGATGTTTTCAAGATATATTCAAGATACTTTTAAGAAGTGTTCAGGATTTGTTAAGGATGATTTCAAGATGTATTCAGGAAGTGTTCAAGATGTTTTCAGAATGTATTGAAGATGCTTTCATGATTTGTTCAAGAGGCTTTCGAAATGCTTTCAAGATTTGTTCAAAATGTGTTCAAGATGCTCTCAAGATGTGTTCTGAATACTTTCAATATGTGTTTTGGATGTGATTAAGATATGTCCAGTATGTGCTCAAGATGCCTTCAAGATGTGTTTTAGATTTTTTCAAAATATTTTAAAGATGCTTTCGAATTGTGTTTTGGATGGGTTCAATATGTGTTCAAGATTCTTTTAAGATGTGTTCAGGATGGCTTCAATATGCTTTCAAGATGTGTTCAAGATATGTGTTTATGATGTGATCAAGATATGTTCAGTATGTGTTCAAGCTTCTTTCAAGATGTGTTTAGATGTTTTCAAAATAGTTTCAGGATGCTTTCGAATTGTGTTCTGGATGGGTTCAATATGTGTTCAAGATTCTTTCAAGATGTGTTCGGAATGGGTTCAAGATGCTTACAAGATGTGTTCAAGATATGTTCAAGAAGCTTTCGAAATGTGTTCAAGATGCTTTCAAGATGTGTACAAGATAGTTATATGACGTGTTCAAGATCTTGTCAAATTGGGTTCAAGATGCTCTCAAGATGTGTTCAAAATGGGTTCAAGATGCTTTCGAGATGTATTCAAGATACTTTTAAGATGTATTCAAGATTCGTTCAAGATGTGTTCAGGATGGGTTCAAGATGCTTTCTAGATATGTTCAAGATGTTTTTAGTATAGGTTCAAGATGCTCTCCAGATGTGTTCAATATGCTTTTAAGATGTGTTCCAGACGCTTCTATGATATCTTCAGGATGGGTTCACGATGCTTCGATGATATTTTGAGAATGGGTTGTTCATGTGTTCAAGATGCTTTCATAATCCTTTGAAGATCTGTTCAAGATGCTTTCAAGATGTTTTCAAGATGTCTTCAGGAGGCTTTCAAGATGCATTCATGGTGCCTTTAAGATGTGCTCAGGATAAGTTCAAGATGTGTTCACGATGCTTTCAAAATGTGTTTAGGGTGTGATCATGATGTTTTCAGGATGTGTCAAGATGCTTTCAACATGTGCTCAAGATACTTTGGAGATGTATTCAAAATGTGGTCAATATTCATTCAAGATGTGTTCAGGATGGATTCAATATGCTTTCAAGATGTGTTCAAGATGGTTTTCATATGTGGTCACGATGTATTCAGGATGCTTTCAAGATGTATTCAAGATGCCTTTAAGATGTGTTCAGGATAGGTTCAAGATGATTTCAAGATTTGGTGGGTTTAGAATATGATGAAGATATGTTCAAGATGTGTTCAAAGTGCTTTCTGATGTGTTCAAGATGTGTTCAAAATGTGTTTAAAGATGTGTTCAAGATTGCTTCAAGATGTGTTCAAGATGGTTTTAATATGTGTTGATGATTGGTTCAAGATGTGTTGAAGATGCTTTAAAGATGTGTTCAGGATGTGTACAAGTTTCCTTCAAGATGTGTTCAAGATGCATTCAAGATGTGTTCAAAATGTTTTCGAGATGTGGTTAAGAGACTTTCAAGATGTGTTTAAGATGCCTTTAAGATGTTTTCAGAATGCTTTCAAGATTTGTACAATATAGTTGTATGTGTTCAAGATGTGTTCAAGATGCTTTCAAATGTGTTTTGTTCAGGATGTTATAAAGATCTGTTCAGTATGTGTTCGATGTGCTTTCAAGATGTGTTCAACATGGTTTTAAGATGTGTTCATGATGGGTTCAAGATTTCTTCATGATACTGTCAAGATGTGTTGGGCTCAGTATCTGATCAAGTTGTGTTTAGCATGTGTTCAAGATACCTTCGATATTTGTTCAAGATGTGTTCAAGATGCATTCAGGATGTGTTCATTTGTGTTCAATATTTGGTTAAGATACTTTCAAGATTTGTTCACAATGTGTTCAAGATGCTTTCAAGATGTTTTAAAATGTGATCATGATGTGTTCAGGATGTGTTAAAGATGCTTTCAAGATGATTTTAAGATGTGTTTAGGATGTTTCTAAGATGTGTTCAAGATGTATAAACAATGTGTTCAAGATGCTTTCAAGATGTTTTCAGGATGTGATCAAGATATGTTCAGGATGTGTTTAAGATGCTTTCAAGATAATTTTGAGATGTGTTCAGGATGGGTTCAAGATTCTTTCAAGATGTATTCCAGACGATTCTCTGATATCTTCAGAATGGAATCAAGTTGCTTGGGTAATATGTTGAAGATGTGTTCAAGACGTGTTCAATATGCTTTTAAGATGTGTTCAATATACTTTTATGATGTGTTTTAGATGTGTTCAATATGCTTTCAAGATGTGTTCAAGATACTTTCAAGATGTGTTCAGGATGTTTTTAAGATGGGTTCAAGATGCGTTCAAAATGGGTTCAAGATGCTTTTGGCATGTGTTCAAGATGCTTTTAAGATGTATCCAGGATTCGTTCAAGATGTGTTCAATATGCTTTCAAGAGGTCTTGGGTTTAAGATGTGATCAAGATGTGTTGAAGATTTGTTCAATACGCTTTCAAGATTGTTTCAAGATGTATTCAAGATGATTTCAAGATGTGTTCAAAATGTGTTAAAGTTCCTCTCAAGGTGAGTTCAAGATACTTTTAAGATTTGTTCAGGATGTGATCAAAATGTGTTCAGAATGTGTTCAAAATGCTTCAAGATGTATTCAAGATGTGTTCAAAATGTGTTCAAGATGCTCTGAAGATGTGTTTACGATGCTTTCAAAATGTGTTTAGGGTGTGATCATGATGTGTTCAGGATGTGTCAAGATGCTTTCAAGATGTGTTCTAGATACTTTCCAGGTGGTTTCAAAATGGGCTCAATATGCTTTCAAGATGTGTTCAAGATACTATTAAGATGTGTTCTAGATGCTCTCTAGATGTGTTTAAGATGCTTTCAAGATGTGTTCTTCCCTGTTATTCCATCAAATCTCTTCTTATCTTTAATTTTAACAGTCATTTTACTCAACCAAGGTCGGTTTTGAAACTCCGAAATTTTTCTTCGTTGTTCCAGCAAATCCCTTACTTTATATTTAACAGTCAAGTTACTCAAAAAGGAAATAATAGAAACTCCTAATTTTTCATTGTTATTCCATAAAATCACGTCTTACTAACTTTTAATAGTCGTTACTCAAACACGTTCTGTTTTGAAACTCTTCATTCTTCCTTGTTGTTCCATCAAATCACTTCTTACTTTACTTTTAACAGTCATGTTTCTCAAACCACGTTTGTTTTGAAATTTCGAAATTATACGTGGTTGTTCCATCAAATATCTTCTTACTCTACTTTACTAGTTATATTACTTAAACAATATCTGCTTTGAAACTCCCAATTCTTGTTTGTTGTTCTATCAAATCTTTTCTTACTTTACTTTTAACAGTCATGTTACTCAAGCAATAATTAGATTTAAACTCTTAATTCTTCCTTGTTTTTCCATCAATTCATTCCTTACTTTGCTTTTAACAGCCATGTTACTCAACAAATTCTTTTAGAAACTTTCAATTCTTCCTTGTTGTTCCATCAAATCACTTCTTACTTTATTTTTAACAGTCAAGTTAGTCGAGTAATGTCTTTTTTAATCTCCTAATTATTCCTTGTTGGTCCATCATATTACGTCTTTCTTACATTTAAAAATCATGTTACTCAAACAAAGGTGTGTTGAAACTCCTAATACTTCCTTGTTTGTTCCATCAATTCACGTCTTACTTTACTTCTAACAGTCTTGTTACTCAAACAAGATCTGTTTTGATGTCCTAAATTCTCCTTTAGTTTTTCCATCAAATCATTTCTTACTTTACTTTTAATCTTCCTGTTACAAAAAAGAAATCTGTTGTGAACCTCCTAATTCTTCCTTATTGTTCGATCAAATCACTAATTACTCTACTTTTAAGAGTCCTGTTACCCAAGCAATGTTTCTTTTGATACTCCGAAATTCCTTCTTGTTGTTCCATTAACACTTCTTACTTGACGTTTCATAGTCATGTTTCTTGAACAAGGTCTATTTTGAAACTTCTAAATTCTTCCTTGTGGTTCCATCAAATCACTTCTTACTTACTTTTATAATTCATGTTACTCAAGTAAAATCTGTTTTGAAATTCCAATTCTTTCTTCTTGTTCTATCAAATCACTCATTATTTTACTTTTCAAAGTCATATTACTCAAACAAGATCAGTTTTAACACGCCAAAATTATTCCGTGTTATTCCATCAAATCACTTCTTACTTTACTTTTAACAGTATGTTACTCGATCAAGGTCTGTTTGAAAACTCCTAAATTCTTTCTTCTTGTTCCATCAAATCCCTTTTTACCTACCTTTAAAACACATGTTACTCAAACAAGGTTGTTTTGAAACCACTTATTATTTCTTGTTTGTTACATCAAATCACTTCTTACTTTCCTTTTAATAGTCATTACTCAAACAAGATCTGCTTTGAAACTCGTAATTATTTTTCCCTTGTTGTTCTCTCAAATGTTCTCGAACAAGGTCTGTATTAAAACCCCTAATTCTTCTCTGTTTTTTCATTAAATCACTTCTTACTTACTTTTTAGTACTCAAGTTACTCAAACAAGGTTGTTTTGAAACTCCTAATTCTTCCTGATTTGTTCCATCAAATCACTTCTTAGTTTACTTCTCACTGTCACATTACTCAAACAAGATATGATTTTAAACTCTTAATTTTTCCTTGTTTTTCCATCAAATCACTTCTTACTTTACTTTTTAAAGGCACGTTAATCAAACAAGTTCTGTTTTGAAACTCTTTGTTCATCCTTGTTGCTCCATCCAATCACTTCTAACTTTACTTTTAACAGTCATATTTCTTAAACTAGATCTGTTTTGAAACTTCGAAATTATTCCTTGTTGTTCAATCAAATCTCTACTTACTCTACTCTACTAGTTATGTTACTCAAACAATGTCTGTATTAAAACTCCTAATTCTTCTTAGTTGTTCCTCAAATCAATTCTCACTTTACTTTTAATAATCATGTTACTCACAGATTTCTCTTTTTAAACTCCTATTTATTTCTTCTTATTCCCTGAAATCGTTTCTTACTCAAGCAAGGTCTGTTTTCAAAATTCAATATTCGTCTTTGTTGTTCCATCAAAGCACTTCTTAGTCTACTTTTAAGAGTCCTGCTACCCAAACAAGGTTTCTTTTGAAACTCCGAAGTTCTTCCTTGTTGTTCCATATACACTTCTTACTTTACTTTTCACAGTCATTTTATTTGAACAAGGTCTGTTTTGAAACCATGAAATTCTTCCTCGTCCATCAAATCACTTCTAATTTACTTTTAACAGTCAGGTTATTCAAAAGGGATCTGTTTTTAAACTCATAATCCTTCCTTTTTGTTCCATCAAATCACTTCTTACTTTACTTCTAATAGACATATTACTCAAATAAGATCTTTTTTGAAACTCTTAATCCTCCCTTTTTGTTCAATCACATCACATCTTGCTTTACTTTTAATAGTTATGTTGGTCAAACAATGTATTTTTTGAAACCTCTAATTCTTCCTTGTCTGTCGCATAAAATCACTTCTAGCTTTAACAGTCATGTTATTCAATCAAGATCTGTATTGAAACTCATAATTCTTCCATGTGGTACAATCAAATCAGTTCCTACTTTACTTTTAACAGTCATTTTACGCAAAGAGTGATGTTTTGAAACATGTTTTGAGAAAGTTATTTCTTCCTCAAGCAAGGTTTGTTTTGAAACCCCCCAATTTTTCCTTGTTTTTCCATCAAAGCAATTCTTATTTTACTCGTAACAGTCATGTTACTCTAATAGGGTCTGTATTGTTACTCTGAAATTCATTCTTGTTGTTCCATCAAATAACTTCTTACTTAGTTTTAAAACTCATTTACTCAAACAAGGTTGTTTCGAAACTCTTAATTCTCCCTTGTTTGTTCCATCAAATCATTTTTTACTTTACTTTTAATAGTCATGTTCTCCAAGCTTTCGCGAAAACTCCATAAATCTCAACTAGACTGTGCATTTCTCGAAATATGCCGAAATGAACCTGAAGATGAGCGGACAGCTCGAAACGTTGTTTATCCCCAATAAATGAAGATGAATTTCTCCGCATTTTATGTAATCTCACTCCTGGTAAAATTATATATATATATATATATATATATATATATATATATATATATATATATATATATATATATATATATATATATATATATATATATATATATATATATATATATATATATATATATATATATATATATATATATATATATATATATATATATATATATATTCCTTTATCCTAAGGAAGCTCGCTGATCACCTAACCCAGCCTACGAAACTACAAGGGAGGATACCTTACCCAGACCCTATAAAATCACTTCTTACTTGACCTCTAATAGTCATCTTTCTCAAACAATGTCTGTTTTGAAAATCATCATTCTTCCTTGTTTGTCACATCAAATCACTTCTTACTTTAATTCTAACAGTCATGTTATTCAAACAAGATCTGTTTCGAAACCTCTATTTCTTCTTTGTAATACAATCAAATCATTTTCTGCTTTACTTTTAACACTCATGTTAATCAAACAATGTCCTTTTTTAAACTCCGAAATTCTTCATTGTTTTTCCATCAAATCACTTCCTACTTTACTTTTAATAGTCATGTTACTCAAACAAGGTATGTTTTGAAACTCCTAATTATTCCTTGTTGTTCCCTGAAATCATTTCTTACTCAAGCAAAGTTTGTTTTCAAACTTCGATATTCTTCCTTGTTGTTCCATCAAATCATTCTTACTGTATTTTTTACAGTGTTTTCAAACTTCGATATTTTTCCTTGTTGTTCCATCAAATCATTCTTACTTTATTTTTTGCAGTCATCTTACTCGAACAATATCTGTTTTAAAACTACTAATTCTTCCATGTAGGTCCATCAAATCACTTATTACTTACTTTTAAAACTCATGTTACTCAAACAAGGTTGTTTTGAAACTCCTAATACTTCTTTGTTTGTTTCATCAAATCACTTCTTACTTTACTTTCAATCGTCATGTTCTCAAACAAGATATGTTTTGATACTCCAAATTCTCCCTTTTCTTTTTCTTAATTCGCATTTGTTACGAGGTTTTTGAAGGTCTTTTCGCAGATTCAAATTAATGTAAATTATAGGACAGGATTGTATAAATATTCATGACGTTATTAATAGTAGATCATTATTGTCATCTTTTTATCACCACATAGCGTATTAAAGCCATATTTTACCCTCTCCATCACACCCAATCAAGCCCTATTTACCACATGCCCCCCCCCCCTCCCATCCTATTTTTTACACTACTTGTTGTAACAAGCGTGCAATCAGGTCCATCTTTTAGTAGAAGGCCACAAGCACGCCCCTCTAAATAAAGACCTCCATGCATATCTTTCATTCATATATCATCCCTTCGCTCCTTTTTTGATGGTCTCTCATGTAAACATTCATAATTAATCTTTTCAGCCATCTTCCACCCATTTGCACACAAGAACAGTCACACGCCTATAATTGATTTTTCTAATAAGCCCATACCACAGAATATTCGAAATTTCAACCTCATTCATATTATTCGTCAGCATCCTTCATAAACCTTACTAATTTATCGCGCTCTATCTACAGATCCCATACCCAACATCCATCTCAACTTATACATATATTAACACTGCTCTCTCGATATTTCCTTCTTTTTCCACACCAGTCTCAATCATATTGACTAACGTTGATAACAGTATACTTCCATGCAACTTTGATGCGACATAGCTAGCCAAACTAAAACACAATCCACAAAGTCTCCACTCACTCTAAATTCACCTTTTTCATCCCCTATCATTCCTTCCTCTTTTTCCTCTTATACGCTCAACAAGAATGTTTCCATACCTTTTGCCTACAACTTCTCTAACTAGACTGAGTATTGTGGCACGCTTTGTGTTGCCAACTCTGTCTAAGGTTAGGAAATGCCGTATTGCCAAAGTTGTCGACAGCGGGGGGGGGGGGGGGGGGGGGGTTAACACTATATATACATATGAGTGTCCACTACAAATATTCTCCACCAAAGAACACGCCTACTTAACTTACAATTTGTGTATCTAGTCCAGAAACCTAACGTTCGTCCATGTTTTCAGGCATTGTTATTAACTGTAGAGGTGAGCGGCGCACTGTTGTAACAGCGGTCGTTGACGGAAAAAGCACTGCGGTTCGCCAATGAGATTATGTTTCCGAACTGGAAGCTTGAGAGCCATGAGCTTCATTACTTCTGCTCTCCAAAGGCGAGCCAACCTCTGCAAACGAAAACTGCTCCTATTCAGGCGCCACTGACGATATAAAAATCTGCAAAAGAGGATGAGATAGCAACTCATGGGTAGAATAGAAAGGTCAATGGACAAAAGGATAAAAGAATTGAATGAGTAGGAAGTACTATCCTTAGCCACTTATGTAGAATGATGGCTAGAGAAGGAACAGGAACGGGCTTTTCAGAGTGAACAGCATCGACCAACGCAGATTTCAGTCGATTCAAGGAAACCGTGTCACGTTTAGTACCACACTGTTTTATAAAGAATTTTGGTATTCTGGAAATGACTAGAAAGGATCCGGCATAAAAGGAATTGCAGGGAAGCACGAGCTGAGTTGCGACGGACAAACACATACGAACAAATTACCATTTTCTTGAACAAAAGCTATACTCTTACCTGGTTCTTTTTGGACAGTAGAGCAATTCCCAGCTATTTTCCTCACTAATTCATGTACGTGTGCAGTAGGGTCATGATTGAAAGGTAAAGGAGAGTCACGGTAAGAAATGAAGTGACTAGGAAGAAGTAGCTGCGTACCGTAAGCTAATTAAGTCACAGGACACGAAAGGTTTATTTTCAGTGAAAAAAGGAATCCAAGTAAAAGAAACGGCAGCTGTTCCATCCACGCAATAGACGTTTCCGTGGATCAAAAGAAAGTTTTTAGTTCACTGTGAAGTCTTTTTATTAAACCATTATTTTCGGCATGAAAGTTTGCAGTGCAAATGCGAAACGAATCATCGATAGGCATAAAAACCTCCCCTTTGTCAGCCTCAAATTGGCTTCCGCAATCTGTTGTGGCTATTAACGGAATAAAGAATCTAGAAATCCATCCAGAGATGAAAGCACGACTAATTGTCAACACTCGTATGTCTGAGATTAGCACGGAATCTGACCAACTCGAAAATTGATCTATGATAGTCAATAAAATAAGCTCGATCCCTAGAATAAGGCAAAGAACTAACTAGATGAAAGTAATTGGCTTCAAAACATTGCAAAATGGAAGGAAATGGGTCCAACTGAGCCTCTTTATGTTGTTAAACCTTAGCATACTGACAAGAGATGAATGCTTGCCTCCTTTGGTGACGTCAGCGTCCATTCCTAGACACACCTAAGGGGTGTGAAGGGAACTTTCGACTTACTTGAAAGGCAGGGTGAGAAATCTGGTATACTTTCTAAAAATGCGCCAACGAAAGCCTAAAAGAAAAGAAAAGCATTAGAAACATCTACCCAGATGCGCATAGTAGAAATTTCCTCTTCTTCTTACTCTGAAACTTTATGTTGATAAGAATTACACAATGTTTGCATTTCCTTGTCCTGCTCCAGATTAAGCTTTATAATGACACGATTAATGGATAGAAAAGAGAAGAATTTCAGACCCGTGATCGCAGAAATTCGAAAATGTGTGTACGGTATGATGAATGAAAAGACAGTAACACGACATACATGTCATTTAAGGTGTACAGTAAAATTAATATGGCTGCGTCACCCGCAGAATAATTCTAAAAAAAATACGCGCGTTCATGGCATGGACTAATGTTTTGTATTCAGTTAACTGCGTGAATTCACATCCTTCCAAGTAAGGCAGTAAGTGACAGATTGCGAGGTAGGAAGCCAGTATCTCTCGCAAAAACTATTTTATTATGCGGTAGTGTCCTCCGTTATTTAAACATACTGCGTTCTTTATAACTTTTAACTATTATACAAAACTGGCAATAATTATGATGTTGCCAGTGAGTGCTTTTGCACATATATGGATAGACTCTGTGCTTGGTGGTCTAAAGAGTAACTCATTATAGTGACATCATTGGGTCCTTGTATTATAGACCCACCCCAAGAAAAAGTAGTCAGATTATAATTTATATACAAAACTAGAAAACTGAAAGATTATTAAAATTAAATTTATATAATACAAATTATATACATATTTAAGCATCTATTTGAATGTGTGCATGCACGGAAATATCTGACATCTACCACATGATCCGCGGATACGAACGGTCGTTTTATGGGATGACAAGAGCTTACATCACTCTCACAAACACGAGCATTTTCCTAAAACAAAATTCCCTTTTGAAGCAAGGGAGAGAGATGGAAGGTTGTGATTAAAGCCACAGTGTTTTATTGGCTGATAAGAGTGGTTTGCCTGTTCAGAGAAAAGCTGTGTGAACGTATAAGTTGTATGTTATTGTATCTACTGAATCTCAAACTTCTCGTGGAAGAAAGCAGACTTTCTTTTTGTAATAGAATGGAAGAACCTGTAACTGGGTTCGATCGAAGATTAATTTCTAATGGATTTTGGCGCGTTTTATATTTTAATAGAAGGTAATATTTTCATGTAAAAGATTTGGGATATAGAACTAGGGAATATTTGAACAGTCAGTAAAAGATTGTTCCCTCTTAATTTTCACTTACAAGATAAGGTCCGTGAAATTGCTCGTCGAATTAAGGTACTCATTTTAAGTTCCTGATAAACACACGTGCGCTTAAAATTCTCCTTTTCCAGTACATGCCATTAAAACGTATTTTCCATTTTGTGCAGGAGTGTTAAGATGAAAGTGAAAAGAACTATGATCTTTTTTTCTTCGCGTGAGCCATAACCAGTCCGAAATCGCCAAGCGGCTCAACCTCAGCCAGATGACCGTCCACAGAGTCGCGGAGAAGCTCAAGAACAAGGAAGACACGTACAGATCGAACTCATTGAGGCAGACCTCAAGTTGTCAATCGTTTGGCTATGAGAAAAGCCTTTGGAAGTACTTCGAAGCTCAAACTGACTGCGCTCGCGAACAAGAACATCTCGGTGGCTACAGTGTCCAAGGCTATCAATGAGGAGTGCGGCAAGAGCTTGAGGTGCTTTTTAAGGCCTCTTCTCACCGACCTTATGCGAGAACAACGTCGGAATCGCTGTCGGCGCCTTATCAACGACTTGAAGATTCGTGGCAATCGAATTCTCATTTTTTTATGATGAATAAAGCCTTTACTGCCGATCCGGTCATCAATAAGCAGAACCACCAAGTGATAAGCTTTGACCAAGATGTCTACAAGGTCCGCTACGTGTTCTCAACTAATCACCAGCACTCCGTGATGATGCTCAGTGCCGTGGCTTCGAATAGGAAGAAGATGCCGCCGGTGTGGTTAGCGGCCGATGTGGTTCGCAGCCGGTTACATACTTACTACTGACGATTACGGGGACAAAAGTAACAAAAGCCCTACCCTAGGTGAGAAAAATCACGAAGAAGGCGGACTAAGTCTTTCAGCACGACGGTGCCCTGTCCCACATGACCAAGACCGTGCAAGTGTGATTGGGGTCGAACACGAACTTCTGATCAAAGGACCTTTAGCTACCGCAGTGCGCGAGCTCAATACAATCGACTACAACGTTCTTCTACATGTCGATGGCAAGGCCTGCAAGGTCCGCCACAGCAACGTCAACGAGCTGAAGTCCTTCATCAACCGCGTGTGGCTTCCTTCAGGTCTCGCCTAGTGCGCGTGCTCGCCACTGAGGGCGGCCACATTGATTAATATTACAATTTAAACACATGTTTCTATGTTAAAATAATAAAAACGTGCCTAACTGCATCAAAACTATCATTGTGTCCTCTGTCGTGAGCGTCCTAACGAATGCAACAGGACTTTGGCAATTCCCGGTATGATTGTAAGAAAGTTTGCGTGTCCATAGATTGCTAAGATCCCCCATGTGTAGCTTTAGACCTTCTATAAATGTTGAAGAGGCAAAGCAGGAACAATCATCAGTGGCAACATTTTCATAGGGGGGCAATAAGGTATCATAGACTGCTTGGGCATGAGAGATTGAATCATTATCTTTAGTTTGTGAGTGGTAGGTGAGTAGTACTCGAGGCATTTTACAGAATCTTTGTTCTAGTGATAAAACAGCGGAATCGACTCGATTTACCGGTTAGTTCTTCGATTAAATAATAGCGACCTGAAGGTGAGATTAATGGCTAAAGATATTATAGAGTCGCGTCCACGCGACTAAAGCCGTAAAATAAAGTGTAATGACCTTAAATGTTTATATGTATGAATTAAAATCGTGGATCTGGTGGAAAAAAGGTGTTTAAAAAGTGTCATTTTTCATTTCTGTTTGCTGCTAATATTCAATTAGGGGCAAGATCTCGATCTCCTTAGCTGATCACAGATACAGTGGCTCTAGCCCCGGCCCGGGGCTAGATTGCAAATTTGATATATATATATATATATATATATATATATATATATATATATATATATATATATATATATATATATATATATATATATATATATATATCACAAAGTGGCGCATGAGTGGAGCAATAATTGCAAACAAATCTCACAGGAAAAATGAAAAGCTAATTCCAAATACTTTCGAACTTTATTCGGTTCATTTTCAAGGGAGAGAATAAAAGTTCAAAAGATGCACAAATATACATACTAAATTGAAGAGGCACAAAATAATGAAAATAAAGAAAGAACTGTGGGTTATAATGGACAATTTAATTTAAAATAAGCTTTTTGTGTGTGATAGAATCAAGTTTAAAGAAACTTGGGGAAATATTAAAATAACTACTCTTTAATTTCAAATCGCACGTTGCTAATATCAACAAATCGTCTCTCTCTGTTTTCTCCGTAGCCGATTTCGTATCTGATCCCACAATGCAGTTATTGCATCCAGCCATGATTACTGTAATTCTCTTTTCACTGCACCAGGGGCGTCAATCTTTTTTCTTGGGGAAGGGGGCTGGAGGGGGCACTTGCTCCCAAGACACTGATAGCCCCCTCCAAGATTTGGCTTGCCCACTAAGCCTTCAAAATAATAATAATAGTAAACAGTAAAATTCATGCCAAGGTGTGTGTGTGTGTGGTGGGGGAGTGACCTCTGGTTGAAAGGAACGAGCTTGATCGCGTTCCAGCTTGTCACAAGCGCATCGGACAGGTTGAGATGCAGCCTCATGTGTCTGTACACTGGCCTACCATCAGTAAGCGATCAAGGCAAAGTATGGTTGACTTTTTTAACAAAAGGAAAAAAGAGTCTGAGTGTTCTAAGTGAGAGATTGTGAAAAAGGTTCAGAAGGACCTTGAAAAAGAAAGTATCAGCCAACCTCACTCTAAGCCTAAGGAGGAGCAAATGGTAGATGTCCTAGCTGCTGCTGCTATCCATCAACATCAGGGATAGCCAGCGAGAGCGAGACGTAAGTTTCATTAAGTTTATAATTATTCCTACAGTAGTTCTACTTATATACTCTAATATAAATAGAGAGAGGATTATAATCAAATAGTTAGGCAGAGATAAATAGATAATATGATCAATGTAACTTATTTGCAGTTTTGTCATTTACTTTTTTAACATAAATTAATAAGCTTAGTTCTAGATACAAAGTTACTATTGAGGTGGGGAAGAACAAATAGTACAGTTGTTATTTCTTCAACTGGCTAAAAACACGTACGGCTCCCACTACTGGGTAGGGCTGTGTGTGTATGTGTGTGTATGTGTGTGTGTGTGTGTGTGTGCAATATATCTCGTGAATGTAAGGACCAATTTTAATTAAATTTTGCGGACATTGCAGTGTTGTTTATTTTCACTATGAGCTCTACTAGTAATCGGCAAACTTGTACTTTTGTTGCAGGAATCCTCTTCTACCTCCTACATGTGACCCTGGTAGTTGTACTTATGGGCTGGGCATCAGTACATCAGAAATTGAAAATCCTCTCCAGCCCCAATTTAAGGTTTATCTTCTAAGGAAGAACAGAAAGCTTAATGTAGGATACTAGAAAAAGTATTAGTGGGTTGAATATTCACGACAACAGGATAGTGTCTTTTGTTTTGAATGTAGACATTTTGGTAGTAAAATAGTAAGGAAAGGTGAGATTTATGGTAAGTCAACATTTATTGATGTAGGATTTTGCAAATGGATGGATAATTCAGAATTACTAGAAAAAAAACGCTCAAAGTGAAAGGCATAAAAATTCTATTCACGGGTGGTTAAACCTGAAAGCTGTAATTAGTAAACAAGACATTTCTATCAAAAACAAACTGTGTACTAATAGAGCGGATGAAATAAAAGATGACCGAGAACATGGGAAATGCTTGCTTCGTGTCACAAGTCTACTTGGTAGACAAGGAGTACCATTTCGTGGCCATGATGAGAGTAGAACATCTGCTAATAGAGGAAATTTTATTGAAACACTTCAGATGCTATCCAGCACTAATGAAACTCTGCACAAAAAGATGAAAAAACGATATGGCCAAAACATCTCTCCTGAATACCAAAACGATTGAATACAAGTGTTTGGCAACAAAGTTGTGAGTGAAATATCTGCCAAGTTAGAAAAGCAAAGTATTTTTCAATATTAGTGGATGAGACAAAAGATCAGGCCAAATAAGAGTAATTAAAAATAATTTTCGGATATGGTGAAGTAATTCAGGAGAGATGTTGTGGCACATATCACATGCAAAAATTAGATGCACAATCGTTAGCAAACTTCACATTGAAGAAAATAGAAGGGTTGAGGTTACATCTGTCAGACTGTATAGCGCAGTGTTATGATGGGGCAAGTGTCATTAGGGATGGGCTACAGGAGTTCAGGCCCGTATTGCAGAAAAAAAATCCCCATCTCTTCTATGTGCACTGCCATGCACATAGGTTGAATCTAGTGCTTACTAACTGTGTCAAAAATCCTGAAAACCATGTGGATTTCTTTTCAATTATACAAACATTGTATACTTTTATTTCAAGTAGTAACACCAGACATGAGCTATTTGTCAAATCACAGAAAGAACTTGAGCGAGAGGTATTAGAGCTAGAGAGAACTGTAACAACAAGATGGTTTTATTGGTACAGAAGTATCCACAAAACACGCATTCGTTATAAAGCTATTCTTGCTGCACTAACTTTTTTGTCAGATTCTAGTAACGAATCATCTGTAGAAGCAGCAGGTCTTAAATCTAAACTGGGGTCTTGGAGATTTATAGTTTGCCTCTTTATTTATGAGAAATTATTTATGCAAACAAACTGCTTGTTTGAACAACTTGATCTTATCACAATGACAAAGGCAAACTTGGTCAAAATGAGAAGTGACAGTGAGTATGATAAATACATATCTGATGAAGCAAATGAGTTTGCTAGAAAATTAGTAGATGTGCCAGAGGTAAACTCAGATAAGGTGGGATCAGCTTGCAGCAAGAGAGTGCAACAAATATACAATAGTTTGAAAGACTCTTTGTCCAACAGTACCTTTGGAAAATGAACGAACAATTAGAATGAGCAAAAAAGGTCAGCCTAAAACAGCAGTTAAAGTTCCATTTGTATTTTCCTTTGATTGACACATGCAATACTGAATATGATCGTAGGTTTAGTAATAACATAAATCTCTTTCAGTCTCTCTCCACTTTTGATGTTCACTCAGAACAGTTTTTTGATGAAGCAAAGCTCACAATGTTTTCTAAGCATTACAGTACACACATTGATTCACTCATTTTGGTTTCAAGTTCATTCAAAGAGGACGTTACTTAAGCAAAAGAAACCTGATGACCTATTTGATGTTTACAGTATTCTGAACACATTACCCACTGCATTTTCTGAGATATTAAGTATCTTGCGAATATTGCTAACCATCTTTGTTACTACTGCTGGCAATGAGCTATTTTTTCTGTTCTTATAAAGATACAAAACTACTTGAAAACAACAACTGGAGATGACCACCTATGTAGCTTGATGTTAATGGCCACTGAAAGGAGTATGGTCAAGTCTTTTGATCTGGAGGAGCTAGTAGATGATTTTGTTCATCTGAAGCCTCTTCGCCATCCTTTGCTCTAGATGGGCTATAAAGGTCAAACCAGTTACTGTATTATCATATTTATGATATTTTTAATGTATATGCGAGATTGAATTACCTGAATTTGACTTTTTTTTT
The DNA here is from genome assembly GCA_963969495.1 of Ceratothoa steindachneri. NCBI lineage: Eukaryota > Metazoa > Arthropoda > Malacostraca > Isopoda > Cymothoidae > Ceratothoa > Ceratothoa steindachneri. The sequence continues at coordinate 58,206,479 of OZ018330.1, forward strand.
AATATGATGCAATTATAGATTTTGGGGGGAGGAATGATTTGGTATTGGTAAATGGTTTTCATTCTTTTGTTTAATTTTTTCTAAACTAAATAATGTTGGATCTATCATTTATACTCATTACTGTGCAAGTAATTTGTATATTTGTATATTAATGAAGATAATAATTAAAATGGACAAACATGTACAGTATCTTTTTCCTTGGAATTATTGAATCATAACAGTTGTTTGGGATGATTATAGATAATTATATATATATATATATATATATATATATATATATATATATATATATATATATATATATATATATATATATATATTTATACATATATATATATATATATATATATATATATATATATATATATATATATATATATATATAATGTGAGTGGGTATGGCACACCTGCTTGATGTTTTATTTAACTCAATACAGCTATTATATGACTTCAAAATGCCCCCAGCTGATAGAGCTTGCTTCGCCTGTACCATAAGTTCTAGAATTCAGCCCCCCCCTTCCTCCCCACGGAAAACCTGAAATGACGCCACTGCACTGCAGCCCACAACACTACAATTAGTTCCCATCATCTTGCCTAGAACATTTTGGCTCGAGTTCTCCCCCGTCGAAGACAGTTCTCTTGTGTCACACTCCTACTCCGCGAACTGCACTGACTGACCATCAAATTTTGAATTACTCTTAAAGTCCTCTTTCTCACATTTAAAATCCTAATACCACAACTCCCCCTTGCCTGCCCCCACACTAGATGTGTCTAGACAACTAAGAGCCTTTCGTTCGGGAAGATCCCTCCTGCTTTCGGTTCCTCCCACTCATCTCTGCTGCATGAGTGATCATGCCTTCTCTGCAGTTGCCCCTAGGCTGTGGAATGATCTGACACAGGCTCTTCTCCCTCGCCTGGCGCTTTCAAGCGGCCTCTGAAAACCACCTCTTCTGTCATACTTTCAACTAGTGAATGGACGGATGGCTTGCAAAAGCTCAAAGTTTTGAAAGGCGCAATATAAAACTTATATAATAACTATTATTATTATTACAAATATTTTGGATTTGTTCGCTCGAATAAAATGCGAACAGGTATCCAGTTTAAGTTCATTTAAATTATTTAAAAACCTTTTTGGCCAAGAATCCGTTTTGGCTTGAGAAATGGATGAAAACAATACCCTTTTACAAAACTCACATCGTCTGAACTTACGTTGCCACACTTTTCAATGTCACTTAACAAAGGACCTTCTCGAAAATCAAATTTCTAATTTCACTCGAAACATTAAACAATTGATTATAAATAATACTATTATTAATAAATTAATTATGCATACACCTATTGGGTTGAGGAATAAGTTCTTGGGGTTTTATCAAATTTAATCATTACTATTAACAATTTAGAAAAACTTCATTTTTAATTGATAAAAATATGCAATTTAATAAAAAATGTATTCTCCGTTGTTATTTACGACTTCTTCCCAACGTTCAACTAGTTTTTCGATGCCTCTGCAATAAAAATCTCTGGATTTTTACTCGAAGAATTCGTCTAACCAGGTTCTTAATTCCACATCAGTATTAAACGAAACGCCGCGCAAATTGTTGGAGAACGATCGAAACAGATGGAAATCCGATAGAGCCAAGTCTGGCGAATATGGAGGATGCGGCAGGATTTCCTGAGTAAGCGTTTGGATGGCGCCTTTTGTCATAATGGCAATGTCAAGAGGAGCATTGTCGTCTTGCAAAGGACTCCATAACGTCGATGAGGTCGCTTTTCACGAATAGCTTCGGCGAGTCAAACACATTTGTTGAACTTAGAATTCTGCATTGACAATCTCGTTGTTCGAAAAGAGCTCATAAAGAATGATGCCTTCACAATCCCGCCACACGCACAGCATCGTCTTTCGTAAATGAAGACTTTGCTTTAATCTCGGAAGTGTTTTTTTATTGGGGCTAACCCATTGTTTTCGATGGTTCATGTTGACATAAACACACCACTTTTCGTCACCAGTGATGATGCGGTGAAGAAATCTGTCCTTATATCCATTAGTAGCCTTGGGACGAGCAAGCAAACTTGCGGCCATCATGGAGCGTTGAAGTTTGTTGCTTTCATCATTAAGATTGAAATGCCCGTTTTGGAAACGTACAAAGCACCATTGAGCTGTCCTTTCTGATAAAGCATTTTCTCCGTACACAGCACAAATATCGCGACGAGCTTTGGCTGCGTTTGCATTGTTCCCTTCCCGTCTCGATTGAAAATGAATAACAACAAATGTCGAAAATGTGCCTTTCTTTCAACTTGACATTCCATTTTGAGGGTACAGAACAAAAATTAAATTAACACAACTTTTAAATAAACCGCAAAGACTTATTACTCAACTTCAAGACGTAGCCTAAGCAAAAGCCTAATAGTCTACGCTGTTAAGAGACGTAGCCTAAGCTTTGCAAATTTTGCTCTCATTATTTATTATTGTTTCTTAATATGTGCATAAATCACGTCAACAAAACTTAAATCAACACAACATTAAAAAAAACCGCAAGAACTTATTCCTCAACCTAATACTATACCTTATTTATGCGGGATTATAAAAACACACAGACCCATCTTTCCAGATAGACCCATAATTAGTTCTGTATGTTCTATACGAATTGTATAAGTGGTTTGTTTCTTTGCTAAGTACTTCATTGGGGAATATTTCTGACAGCAATTTAAAAAATCATGAAGATCAAATTATAATATTAAAAAGTGCATCCCCTCGTTTCATTTATAAGTTTGTGAGCTTTGATGTAGTGTCTTTATTTACCAAAGGTCACACTGGAAAATTTGCTTGTTTATCTAACTTTATCATTTTCCCTCTTGAGTTCTATTAAATTAATTAAACTGTATTAAAGATTGTCAAATACCTTTAATAACGGATGATATAGGGAAAAATCTGAAATCGCTATGGGCAATCTACTTTCATCTTTGCTAAGTTGTTTGTATATGGAAGTGTTCGAAATAAAACTTCTTCCACGAATTCTTCCCACTAAAATTATTTGGTTTCGTTATGTTTTTAATAAAAACATTTTTCTTATTGCACTTAATAACTAAGTCCCGTCCATAAAATTCAGGTGTGAGTCTGAACGCAACGATACATTGCCTTCATTCAATTGTCTTATTCACAAGGTTGGTTTATAGCTAAAGGTTTCAGTATATCATAAACGTACCACTGTACACTACTAAGCAAAATAAGAGAACAATTTTCCTGTATTAAAATATTTTCAAAAATATGATAAGTAACCCAAACCCCTGAGACTAATATGTTTTTTATATAAGTACATAAATTAATAGAACTAATCAAATAATGCATTTTATTCTAGTATTTTTGTATCATAATTTGAGGGTAAAATATACCAAAATTTATAGTGCACAATTGATTGGCTTGCTTTTGTTTATCGGCCACAAATTCTCTATTGGGTTCAAATCTGGCAAATTCCCGGGTCAATGTCCGAAAGGTTCGCTGTTATTTTTATCCAAGAACCTTGTCATTGCTTTATCTTTGTAAGAAAGTGCAGTATCAAGCTGAAAAATTCAGCTATCATCCCCAAATTGATCCTGAAAAAATGGGAAAAGGTAGATGAAGCACGTTTTAGGACTATTTTTGAGTTCATGGCAGTGTTTTGTGGCAAAATTATTAGTGCTCAAGTTCCTTTAGATAAAAAGCAGCCCCAAACATGGATATTGTCCCAATGCCTTACCTTAAAAACGACACAGGACCAGTGAAAGAGCTGCCCTTTTCTAACCTTAACGAGGGACCTTCCAATGTTACAAACAAGCGGAAGGGAGCTTCATCATAAAATAATACTTTGTCCATTATTCAACAGTCCATTCTTTATTATTTCCTACAAAACTGGGGCCTATCCGTAAAGGTTCCTCTCGATGAGATGAGGCTTTTTCGCACTCGTATTCGACTTGAGGCCTTTATCTAAAATTCTCCGCCTCACTGTGCGCGCTGAAGCGTTCAACCCTGATTCTTCCCAAACGTGGCAAGCTTGGCACTTAAGGCATCCCGATCCTTGAGCTGGGACCATTCCGGGTGACGATCTTGGCGTTAATTTGAAGCTCTTAGGCATCCAGAAGAGTTCTTCGCAGGAGTTTAACCAGTTTTTTTAAAGTCATTAATGATCCTAAATATGGTGGTTCTTGACGCAATACCATTAGCAACTATCCTTGCATTTCAGGCCACTTTGATCTAGAGCATAATGGTTGCACGCTTTCTTTAAAAAGAACCATTTCTGGAAGTGAAAAAATTCAAACAATTCTTTTTACAAAAAAGTATTACTAAATAAATTATAATTACACATAATTCATGTAACCCATATTTGTCATCATTTTGCCCTTTTGATCTAATGCACTCTTTTTTTTCTTATTTTCAAATGATGGCTTTTTAATAAACCTACAATAATTTAAGTATTAGAATAATTATTCTTATCACGTAAAGTTTAAAAATCCGAAGCAAAAAATATATATAGTAGTCTCAAAAACTTTGAGAATATATATATATATATATATATATATATATATATATATATATATATATATATATATATATATATATATATATATAAAATTTCTGTGGAGCGAAAACTAGGATTAACAACGGCAGGTTCCACGAGTCTGTTTCTATATATGTTGTTCTAAAGAATCAATCCTTCTAAAGACTAACTAGACGTGACCCGCATTAATATCTCTTATGAGCATGGAAGAATATATTAGAGAAAAAGGCTAAAAACTGCCACGCATTCTCAACTGTTTACTGCAGACAGGTCCTCCTAAAAACAAAGAAGCACTTGAGTCAACACTAGTCGAGTTATGAGGAAAAGTGATTGATTTTCTATCCTTATGAGACCAATTAAGGGTAGATTGTTTTCGCTTAGCAACTACCATGCGGTTTAATGGTTGTATAATTCGAGCGTCATGAGGAATAAAACGGTGGTCAAAGCTTACCATCCTGCAGAAGCGACACGATTGTTTTTTTACCTTAGGTGCTCAAGAGAAGTCTCAAATCAAGATGACTTTCTCTTTCTGGTGGCAAAATTTAGTCAAGAATAAAGTAATGGCTTATAAACGAATATTAACTAACGTCCAAAACAAACTTAGAAGTGTTTTGGATTCTCCTATCATCGTCCAAAAAGAGAAAATATGGCGTAGGTGCTACAGATGTTCCTCAATAGAAGAGAAAGACCTGATCCATAAAACGTTATAAGATCTGACTGTTGTTAAGAAGCCCAAACAACATCCAAGCTACTCCAAATCCATATTGGGTAAACATATTTGTCTAGGGAAAATCATCATGATTTAGAGAAATCTAATTAAAACTTTGAACCGGATAGACTTGAGAGAAAAAGAACGAAACTAAATGCCATCGAGCAAAAGTACGTGCGCTTAGAGCCAAGTAATCTTCTGCCGCTGTAAATTTACCAGGAATAGGACAGCGCAATAAAAGCGGTGATGCCTAATAAGAGCTAGATGGCCTTGCAAAACCAGCTTCCACCATAAATTCAGATTCGTTTTTCATAGCCTAAATCTATCACCCTTTGAGGGCAATTATAAACCAGTTTACCTGTTATCTCATTCCCAAAGGGCGCCACGTGTAGATTTATACTTAAAACCTGAATGATGGGCGCGCCCTTCAAAACCCATTACCCATGTCAGTCTCAAAAGAGATTGAGACTATCCGAGCTTTTATTCCTTCTATTTAATTGGTTTTATCCTTATCGGCTGCTAATTTTGTAAGTTAGTCACCAACCAACTTTTATCCATTCATCCCTACTCGGACCCTGAATAGGGTGGGTCATCCCCCTTTTGTCTTGGCCCCAATTTGGGGCAGTGGCTTTTAAAATGCTTTCACTCTACACACTATTTAAACCTTCCGCTGCCAATCTTTTTTTCTATATTGTATTCTTTTTACGCACAGGTATCAGTGGCACGCCATGCTGCAGAATGTTTGGCCACCAAGTGGGAAAGATGATCGCAAGTGGTACTAAACCGGTATAACCAGCACCCCATGGGCCTAATCCGGATCGGACAACCGGGTGGGTCGTTTAGCGTTTGCGTCGCAATTTTCAAAACACTCTAAATGCCAGGATGTCCTGCCTCTGGGCCTTCGAGGTTGGGTAGAGGGGGAAAACGTCGCCCCCACCCAAAATATTAAAATTACCGATAAAAGCGAAATCTAGGGGACCTTAGATCCGCTTTTTGAGATGGAACTGATAAACTACTCCATTGAGGATATTTTGGCAATATCTGGATGACCAGGGGGCGATCAGGGTTGAGTTAGAGTATCGAGGAAGCACCTAGGGGTGCCCAGACCCACTCTAAACTCTTAGTTACTTTCGGCCTAAATAAGCTCTCTAAGTTAGAGAGTGCTGGGTACTATCGTTACCACGTTAAGGTTTTCATGCCGTTACCACAGCTTCACTCATACGAATAAATTATTCAGACATGATAAGTCTGTTCAACTCTAAATCTGTTAAAACTGCTTTAATGCTGTACACGATTAAGTAGTTTTGAGTAAGGCCAAGTGTGGTGGTGGATCGCCCCTAGCTCTATATGAGCATTGCTATACGTATGTGTTTAAAAAGTATCTTATGACCGTCTAGGCTGCAGACCAAATTTTGTACAGAGGGGATAAATCTTAGTTTTGTGACCGTCTACACGAACGGGTACTTTCTATGCCTTTCAATCTAAAAAAAAAGTCCTCCGCCTCTTGCCATCCAGGCTTGCTAGCGCAATAGCTAAGCGCGACCATTACACTAGCCAACAATGATTTTGCTACTTAGGTATTAGCTTGTGATTTATACTAAATCGAGTATGCTGATTCCGAATCTGTAATCAAATTATTCTAGCATGTAAGGTTCCTGAGTTACACACATACGGGCAGTGTTGCTTCGGCTAGCGTAGTGAGAAGATTTGTTGTGTGTGTTTGGTTCCTACATTACACTCCTGCTTTATCATGTCAAATTTAGCCATTATAGTAGTAGTGTTGAAACGGTATTTACATACAGTGATTAATTGCATTTTTCTTCCAGATTTATCTCACAATTAATTTGTAAATGAAATAAGATTGTACAAAGTATATAACAGGATATATAAAAACTAAGTTGAAAGCATGAATCGGCGAGGATGTATAAATACCCCAGACAACTTTTGTTATATCTGTGGAAGATATACTCCAAGCAACCAACGTAAAAAAATAGCTAAAAAAATGAAAACTACATACAATTATTTGGGGGGTGATAAAATTGGTGATCAAGACAAGCCCTGGGCACCTCACAAATCTTGTACTGTGTGTTATATGGGGTTCACACAGTGATTAAATGGCAAACGGAAGTGTATGCCTTTTGCTGTACCAATTGTATGGTGTGAGGCACAAATTATGTTTTTGATTGTTACTTTTGTATGACAAATATTGCGGGATTCTCAAATAAGAACAAGTTTAAAAAATTGTATATCTAGATTGTAAGTCAGCTATAAAACCAGTCCCCCATAAAATGGAGATGCCAATCCCAGTTCCTCCATCAGCTAGTGCAGTTAAAGAAGATGTTTCATCGCCTGAAGAGGAGGATAGCAATGACGATTAAATGTATGAGGATGATTCTAAGGAAAAGAAGATCCAGTTGATAAATCAAGAAGATTGAAAGATTTAGTGCGGGATTTGTCATTGTCAAAGGAGAACGCAGAACTGTTGGGCTCCAAACTACAGCAATGGACTCTTCTAGGGGACGGTGCCAAAATATTTACTTTCCGTAAACGCCCTGAGGCCTTAGCCACATTCTATAAAGAAGAAGATGGTGCTTGTTTCTGTAATGATTTTAAGGGCTTCATGAATCAGCTAGGAAACGAGCATTTCCCTGATGAATGGAGACTATTCATCGATGCAAGCACTGCTAGCCTCAAAGCTGTGTTGCTACACAATGGTGACAAAAAAAAACCTTCAATTTCTGTCGCACATGTTGTTGGGATGATAGAGACATATGACTCAATGAAATTTATTTGGGAAGGTGTTCATTACTCGCATCATAAGTGCAATATCTGTGGCGATCTAAATATAATTTCTTTACTTCTTGGACTGCAGCTAGGATAAACAAAGAATATGTGCTTCTTTTGCCTATGGAACAGCCGTGACGAGAGGAATCATAATGTGAGGGAATTCCACGTGGAATCTCTTGTTCAGAAAGAAACTTTTATGCGCTGTAGAAGGGTCAGTTAGGCTTAAATTGGTAAGCCTAACCTCCCACCCACTTCCACAAGCGGTAGCCTCGAACCGCGTCCACCACGATTCACCTTTACACGGGCTATAATAGCCTCTGCAAGAATATTTGAGGCCATTCGAGAGTAGAGCTCTTCCCCACTACCCCCCCCCCCGGGGAGAGCCTCGGACATAAATAGTGCTCGACTCCCATGAGGAGACACAGGGTTGAGAAGTCTCGCCCAGACCCCAAGAAAATTCCCTTAGTTCCAAGTCAGGTGCTAACAACAAAACAAAGTGATAGCTGAACTAATTTTGTGTATTGGAATTAGCCCCAGCCAGTGAAGTAATTCCATTTAACGATCGCTACCGAGTGATTTTTCCGACTTCTCTCGTCAACTCCTGTCGAAGGCCTCCTCGTTCGCCCCTCGTTTTCGGGTGGCCGAAATACTCTCCCCTGGATCGGACGTTTCCCCCCCCCCCCCGACCCTTTTTTGGAGAACCGTCATCACTTTAACATCCCGCTCAGAAGCTTCGAGCGGCCTCACCCTAAGTGCAGAAGACATCCGTGAAGCTTTACCCTGACGTCTTACCCGGAATCCTCCGTAAGCAAACCCCTCTTCCCCTTCAGTAACCCATTTGCGTTAATTCCTCCCATTTGAATAGTCTTCTCCAGGAACACATTAATTTTAACTTCATAGTCTGATTCATAATTACACTCCCCCCCCCCCCTCGTTTATCTAATGTAATTTTGCCCGTCAATTCTTTCATTATTTTTATGTAAATAAAATCATACTTTTGTACATGACTTTTTAAATAACCTTGAGCTTTGCCATTGCCCATAATTTACCTGACCTCGTTACACTCTTTCTCGCTACTCAGACTGTCTAAACTAGTGGTGTTCCGTCCCTTTTCGGTTCGCCTCTAAGTTATTGGTCCCTCCCGATAGATATAATATGGTATTGATGTAATATAATGTCATACCACGACATATATATTTATTAATATACATATTATATAAATTTGGTGTCAAGTGTGTTTGGGATAGTTACGAACCCGTGTCATTTTAATTTTGACATTAGAAGTTCCCTTGTTATTCACGTATATCCCTTTTAGTTTAATTTTTGTATTGTACTGGCAGAAGGCAAGTTCAAGTTAATTGAAGAGCAGTGAAACGTTAATCTATTTAGATTTTGTGTCAGACCCCAGGTAATTAATTTTTTTTAACTGTGTTTGAATTTTGGAGACTCTCCTGGTTATTAATCCAAAAGAGTTAAGGTCTTTGGTGTCTTAATTTCGGTAGGACAATTTTATTTTATTTTTTTCCGCTTAGAAACAGCAGAGGTAGGTAGCTGTATTATTTTTTGGGGGTGAACAAGGCCTTCACGAATATTCAAGTATTCGTTTCGCGTGGGTAGTGTCCTAGATCGTTAGCGTGTAAGTGTTCCCTCAGTTAACTGCGTAACAATGTCATCCTTCGAAAAATTCAAGAGTCAGGGTGAAATGTTAGGTGTTTCAGGCAAAGACCTGCTAAATTACGTACAGGAAGAAGAAAGGAACGAATGGGCAGAGCGAAGGGAAATGGAGATGAAGAAGAACAAGATGGAGATGGAAGAGAACAAAGTGAATATGGAGATGGAGGAGAACAAACTGAAGATGGAGGAGAACAAACTGAAAACGGAGATGGAGAACAAACTGAAAATGGAGAAGAACAAAATGGAGGAGAACAAACTGAAGATGGAGATGGAGAAGAACAAAATGGAGGAGAACAAAATGAAGATGGAGATGGAGGAGAACAAACTGAAGATGGAGATGAAAGTATGTGAACAAATTAGGCAGCATGAGCTGGAAATGAGCCAAAATCAAATGGATTCTCAGTCCATCGGTTCCCGCGCTGAAATTCCCCAAACTCCTTCAGTCCACCTTCCCGCTTTTAATGATGGAGGGGACTTTGGGTCATTTTTTACCCATTTTGAGAGAACCTTTAAGATCAATAGATGGGATCTCGAAAATGATGGCGTCACTCGCTTACTCCCCATCCTAAATGCCAAGTTAAATGATATCTTCGTATTCCTTTCCCCGGAAGCAACTTTGGACTATTCCACGTTAAAGTACGAATTGCTAGCCGCTGTTCATATGAATAGCGAATTCTACCGCTCCCGATTCTGCCAGGAAAGGATTCGCCCTGGTCAAAAATTTCGACAACGCGGGTACATCCTCCAAAGACACCTTCAGTGTTGTCTGGATGCGTGCAAGATTCCCCAGGTCTACGAGTCCCTTCTGGACTTCTTTCTTAGGGATCAGCTTTGAGCTGCCGTGGCACCCGAAATTCGTGCCTTCATTAAGGATAAACGTTGCGCCACTTTCAAGGAGTGCTTGGAAGAGGCCGATGTCTACGCGGGTAGTCACGATTTATACCCTAAGGATGTTAAAAAGGCTCCCCAATCGCCCCCAAAACGAAATTTTATGGCCCTATGAATCACCTAAATTGGTTCCAAGATTTACCAAAGTTCCTAGTCCCTTGAAGCCAAGAAACTTCAATCCATCTGAGCACCGAGACGTCAAGCCCCTAGTTTCTTCACCCTCGGTTGTGCCGTACCAAAAGAACCCGATCGTCTGCTACACCTGCGGATTTCCAAGCCATTACCGCACGAACTGTCCTCAAAACTCCCGATTCGCAAAATCTCAGTCCCACCAAGTGCACCAAATCTGGGCCACTCCTGATCCCACTCCCTTGCCTCAAGAGACCCCCGATCCTCCCTCGCCCTCCAAAAGTCCGATCCATCAGGTAAACTTCCTCTTTAATGAGAACAACCTTAGTGGATTGAAGTTCGAGAACGGAACTGTGAACAGTCACCGAGTATCCACCCTCGTCCGTGACACCGGGTGCACCTGTATTATAGTGTCTGAGGACCTACTTCCCCCCTGTTGGCCCCGACCACAAGAAATCTGTGGTGGTCCACGACTACCTTGGCCGGGCCTTGTTTCCCAGTAATTCGTTGTCACATCGAGTGTGACTATATGTCCAGTTGGGCCGAAGTGGTAGCGGCCCCAACCCAGTTTTGCTCCGTTTTGTTCAGTCAGAGCCCCGTAATCCACGACCATCCCGTGGCCCAGCCCGTGATTACCCGTACACAGGCAGCCCTGGAATACCGTGCACCTGTTCTCCTGGAAATCCCTATTGACCTGGAGTTCCAAGCCCTCCGGAGCGACAAGATTTCCCGCGCCCAGAAAGAGTGCGCAACTCTCCCCCCCCTCTTTGGGAGAAAACTAAAGCTCTCGAGCGTGAGTCCACCCGAGGTAACAAACGAGTGTCGTATCTCGTGAAGAAGGACTTAAAGGACTTGAGAGGTATAAGGCCTAATTGGACCTTAAGTCACGAGAACGAAAATTCAAGCCTGGCGCGGAGGTGCTGGTGCTACTTCCCACGGGAAGCAACAATCTCCTTAGCCAGTGAAAGGGACCCTACCCCGTCTTCGAGGCTAGAGGACCCGTGGATTACCTCGTCCATACTCCGGCGGGAGCGAAGGTTTTCCACGTGAATTTTATATATATATATATATATATATATATATATATATATATATATATATATATATATATATATATATATATATATATATATATATATATTATCATTAATGTTCCTAATTATGATTTTTGGTGGTCCACTAAATTGTTTAGTCTGTAGTCCCATATTTATGCCTCCATTTAATTGTATTTTTGGGGGGGTTCCACTGAAATGTCGCCAATATTCTTCTGTGACTTTTTTTTTGTTTAAACTTGTACTAGTTAAATTCTCTAGAATGGACCTGTTTAAGGCTTATGTCCGTAAATTCCATGCTGAGCTTAGATTTACGTTTTTTTGTGTATACACCTGTCGTGGCAGGTCAGAATTTCCCTAGACCCCTTGATAATTCTAGTTTGACAGGTGGGATGATCCTTTCCTACGCAACTGCTCTGTAAAGCATCATCTTTCGGTTGAAAGATGTGTGAGGAAAATCCACGTGGAATCTCTTGTTCAGAACGGTACTTCCATGTGCTGTAGAAGGCTCGGTTAGGCTTAGATTGGTACGCCTAACTCCCCCCCTCCCTTCCATAAGCGGTAGCCTTGAACCGCGTCCACCACGATTCACCTTTACACGGGCTAGAATAGCCTCTGCAAGAATATTTGAGGCCATTCGAGAGTAGAGCTGTTTCCCGCTAACCCCCTCTCTTCCCCCGGGGAGAGCCTCGGACATAAATAGTGCTCGACTCCCATGAGGAGACACAGAGTTGAGAAGTCTCGCCCGGACCCCAAGAAAATTCATCTAGTTCCAAGTCACGTGCTAACAACAAAGCAAAGTGATAGCTGAACTAATTTTGTGTATTGGAATTAGCCCCAGCCAGTGAGGTAATTCCATTTAACGATCGCTACCGAGTGATTTTTCCGACTTCTCTCGTCAACTCCTGTCGAAGCCCTCCTCGTTTGCCCTTCGTTTTCGAGTGGCCGAAATACTCTCCCCTGGACCAGACGTTACCCCCCCTTCTTTTTTTGGAGAACCGTCATCACTTTAACATCTCGCTCAGAAGCTTCGAGCGGCCTCGCCCTAAGTGCAGAAGACATCCGTGAAGCCTTACCCTGACGTCTCACCCGGAATCCTTCGTAAGCTAACCCCTCTCCCCCTTCAGTAACCTATTTGCGTTAATTCACCCCATTTGAATAGTCCCCTCCCGTAACACATTAATTTTAACTTCATAGTCTGATTCATAACTACAATCACCCTCCTTCCCCTCGTTTATCTGATGTAATTTTGCCCGTCAATTCTCTCATTATTTTTATGTAAATAAAATTATACTTTTGTACATGACTTTTTAAATAACCTTGAGCTTTGCCATTGCCCATAATTTACCTGACCTCGTTACACTCTTTCTCGCTACTCAGCCCGTCTAAACTAGTGGTGTTCTGTCCCTTTTCGGTTCGCCTCTAAGTTATTGGTCCCTCCCCATAGATATAATATGGTATTAATGTAATATAATGTCATACCACGACACATTATATTGTCAAAAAGTGGCCCGAAAGAGAAGAACACATAGTTGGCCGATTCAATGTGAAGCACATGCCTTTGGTACATCCACAGAAGATCTATCCTCCACCACTCCATATCAAACTTGGCCTTATCATGAATTTTGTTAAAGAAATAGCTCATGATTCTGATGGATTCCAGTATCTCAAAGAGAAATTTGAGCAAAGGGGCCGAAGATCAGAAAATTGATACGTGACAGGGAGTTCAGAAATAAATTAACTCCACTTGAGTTGGAAGCATGGGATTCATTTGACCATGTAGTGCACAACTTCCTTGGTAATCATAGGGCTGAAAACTATGAAGAACTAGTGGAAAACCTGCTAAAGGCCTATCAACGAATGGGGTGTCGGATGTCTCTTAAGATGCATTTCTTGCATTTGCACCTAGATTTCTTTCCATCTAATATGGGTGATATTAGTGACTAACATGGGAAAAGGTTCCACCAAGATATTGAGATGATGGAAAGCAGGAATCAAGGCCGCTTCAACGAAAACATGATGGGTGACTACTGCTGGTTCCTACAATCGGGGGATCCTATATTCACGTACAAGCGCAAGAGCAAGAGTCTTAAACATTTTTGAAGAAATTTATAGTTAGGTGAGTACTACCTCTTTTATATGTAATACATATCTTGTCTGGGTCTGCAAAAGGACGTACATAATGCCAAATAGGGTGCCCCAAGTCCAAACCTTTGCCCAGGAACGTCTCATTCTTCTCAAACTCGTAATAATTATATCATCAATTGATCCAAGGTGACAAAGTGAGCTATATAGCCTAGTTTCATAACTCAGGAACCCTACGTGCTAGGATAAATCTGAGCACAGATTTGGAATCAGCGGACCAAAATTAATTAGTTAAAACAACATTTATTCAAGTAGCAGAAACAAAGTTCAAATTTGTTGGCTAGTGTTATTAACCCATCTTTGGGATCTACTTCCTGCGGATATCACTCTTGTCCGGTTGACAGCATGAAAGACGCATGATGATGCTCTAGCTGCCAATTTCAGAATCTAAACCCACTACTACCCCTAATTTGCAGTAAACGAAGTGACCATGCTTCTGCACCGAGTCACTACCTCGACGGAGGAAACTTCCAGGAAAGTGAGAGTAGCCGCCCCTTTGAGCCCCTAGATGACTGCCCTCCGAAAGGAGAGCAGCACCAAGGGACCTTCAAATTCCTCGCCCCTGGTCGAAATTGGATCGGGTTCAACTGATGGTTTTCTCCCCCTAAAATAACGGGGGGAAAACCATCCCAGAGCACCCAGCCAGAAAATGTTTTCGAGTAAAGATTAGGATAAGGCTCGTGTGCCAAGCCAGACATTCTCCGTTCAGCTCTCAAAGACGACAGCGCTTTTGGAATATTTCGAAGATAAAAACCCTCAGAGGTCTAGCTCCGATCGGCCTACAGCCATTCTAGTGAAGACCTTCTCTTTGAAAAATGCCTCCAAAGTCCCTTCCGGGGTAGATCTTGATGGTATCTTTCTGCAATAGAATTGCTTAGGATTCCGAGCTAATCGTGTTAGCTGAGGAGCTTTTTTTCTCCAGTTCATCTTTAGCAGTCATTTTTGTAGTAGACCATGCTGTGTGCATCCCACCTTCCCATCGTCCAGAAGTATATGTAAGGGTTTCGTGTCTCGACCATAATTGGATGAGGCCCGGCAAGAGGATGCGCAATTTATATCCGATGTGATGTCTTCATTATTCCTTTGTATCTCCATACCTATTTTCAAGCGGTAGAAATTCAGCTTTTCTTGGATAAGCGGTATTCTCTTGTTTTGCTCTACATTTCACCGACAACGAACATCAGTGAGGCAAAGTTCCGACGCATCATAGCGCCAATGGCCGGACTCTTTCTCATTCTAGGAGACCTGAAGTGGAAACAACCCTTTTAGGGGTGAATACACGATTAAGTCCATGGGCCGGACCCTTGCAAAACTAGTTAAAGATTTAGAGATGGCTTTTCTTAATATGGAAGTATTCACATATCACTATTTAATGTAAGCATTGACCTGTCCCTGTGCTCTCCATATACACATCGTTTGTTTGTTTGTCTGGAGGGAGGGTATGATCGACTTTTTAATGTAGCGATCACTTTTCTATTAAAATCTTTTTCTTTGTCACTGTCGCTCGAGTAGCCACCTTTTTGTGCTAAAGTCGAAGACCTCATGTCAGTTGATGAAGCCGTTGGATTTTTTCCCAGCACCCTCATCGTCACCGGCCTGAATTCTATTCCTCAAATGACTCGATGTTTTGCACGTCGTCCGCTTCCCTGGTGGTCGACCTAGTGTACGAGGATCTCAAAGAGAAGAGATATGTATATAATACCCGCAAAGTTGATTGACGAGGGGCTGAATTTTGGGCTAATCACCCCTTCATTATACCTATAGTTCTCTTCAATGTTCAGTCTTCCTCCCAGAAATAGTCAATAAAGAAATATTTACACAGATCCATGCCTCACCACAAAGTAACTCGATAAAAGTTTAGTAATTTATCTGAAACAATCGAACAATTATTTCTAATAAGACATCCAAGACTACTTCTCCCCAAATCGTGCAGATATGCAGACACTGCTCACTTGAAAGGATCAACCCGAGACAGCCTTAATCAATAACCAATTTAACCATTCACTTGCGCGCCACTTTCAAGAACCATACAATCAGAAACGCAACGCACTATCAGACGCATTCACAAAGGGATCATTCTAGTTTTATGGGCCCTTTCAAAACTCGATTGAAATAGGTTAATGAGGAAATTATTAAGGACCAAAGGAAGATTATAAATCGATGGGTGTACTACCTAACTGGGTTATTTAACCATCTGAACCTCATAGACTCTCACTTTGCCAACTGCCTTTCAACCCAGCGACCGCTTGAGTATCTTGAAGCTACTCCCTCTTTTGATGAACATAAACTGCCTTCAAAAAGTTTTATAAAACAACTAAGCACTTGACACTGAGTGCATTCCTACAAAGGTCTTTAAGTTGGGTGGCATAATAGTAACCCGCCGTCTTCATAATATGATTAAAGTCTTTAAGGAGAACGGTTACATCGTTCACTCCTTAAAGGATACCATTATTACCATGATATATACAAGAAGAAGGGAAAAAATGATTTATGTTAATTATGCCGGGAGCCCATCTTCGATATAGCCGAAGAGGGGCTATGTGTGCTTTTTTTAGGATTGTAGACAGTGTGCACAGCATGCAATGGGTTAGTATTAGCTTTTATTGGGGGCTACCTAGTTTGTGTATTGATATGATGTGTACTGTTTTTCAGATTGGAAGAATGGTATTGTCCTAGGAGTGGTCGAAAATGTTCATTATCACTGAAATTGCTGTTTACTAAGTGTATGGGGTGTATATTTGATACACATTGTAAGTATATTTTATACACATTGGTAGGGAATTGGTAGTTAATTTTAAAAATTCATCATGAATTTAACCTTATGTGTTCAATGTGTCTATAGATTTGTCTGTTTTGTTGGTGTGTGGGTAGGAAGCGGGTGTTTGAGGAGTGTTGTATCATTATGTCGCCGTGTTGTTTTGTTGAGGAAATTTTGTTGTTGCGATTAATCAGTACTCATAGGCTGGATCATAGGTTGATTGCGATTTATTTATTTTCTTTGGTGTTATTCAGAGTTAAGTTGAGGTTGTTATGTGATATATTGTGCTTGTGTATTGGTGCAGTTTTCAGGGACCTGTTTTGATAGTAGATTTGGTGATACCAGTATTTAGGTGTTATATTTTTTAATCGTTTCGGTTGCAGACGCGTTCTATTTATTTTTAATTTTTTCTGTCCTCAATATGTACATATTGGAAATTACTCTTCGTGCTCATTATAGCCTCATTGCTAATGGCATTCCTGTTAACTATCAGCTCTACAGCAGCATTTTCGAAATCAAAGCACGAACCTCCTTCATCTTCGACCTTCAACATAGTGACGAGGTGACATATCATTCTCTTTTTAACTTCCCCCTTCAAAAATAAAAATCACTGCCATTAATAACACCTATATAGATATGCGAATGTGCGTAAACTTTGACAAGACAGGTGCTCCAATATTTCTTCGTTCTTGCAAACAGAGGATCCGAAGCTCTTCTTAAATTTAAGGTAAGTGACGAAATTCTGAAGAACGTATAGGTATTCCTTCAAGTACACATCAACCGAGACTTGACTATTCAGACCAAGGTCAAAATTTAGAGCGCTTACTCATTATCATCCCTCTACATTATGGGTCTGAGTCTCGGACCCCTTCCAGCGCACAAGCCAAAAGACTAAAGACATTCCACATCTACTCCCTCAAAGAACCCTTGGCATTCCTTGGAAAACCGTATTCACCATTTAACCATTTTTAAAATTGCGCACTATAACATTATATGCAGAAGGCATTATAGTTCATCGCCAGCTGAGATGGGTTGTCCAGATTATTAGGATGCGGGAAGACCGCCTACTCCACCAGAATCTATACAGAGAGCTGCGTAACTAAAGCCATTCTATGGTAATACAGAAGAAAAGGTACAAAGATAAACTGAAAGCCACATTAAATTAATAGGGTGTGCCTAAGACCCAACTTGGATTCCTAGCTTTTGATCCTCCTACATGACAATCTGTAACCCCTCAAGCTGGTAAGACCTTAGAGCTAGCTCACGCAGCTGAGAATAACCGGCGCTGTGCTCGCAGGTTCGATTTTCAGGTCCGTGGGTCCCTTCTTGATGGAGAGGCTGTATTTCAGAGTTTGGTTTCATGGGCCACAGGTACCACCATCAGCGATGCCAAACATAAACTTAGGGCTACATACGCAACGTAGGTTTTGTTGATTTTTTTGTAGTGTTTTTAGAACTGAATAGTGTTCAATGAATAAAAGGGTTCCTCATAGTCTACTAATGTCACATGTATTTCATACACATACGTTCTCTGCCTCAATTTTCGAACAGCTCGCAGCTGATCAGAAGTAATATAGTTACGAGGGGCGGTCAAAAAGTTTTGCAATTCAGATATAAGGAAACGAGATATGAGGAAAAGTGTTTTATTATTTTTCAATATAACTACCCTCGAATTCAATGCACTTGCGCCACTTGTCCCTGAGGCTTCGAATTCCCGACAACCAGAAATCTCCCGACTGCTGTTCAATCCACTCCTGGACGGCGAGCTGGACATCTTCATCGTCTCCAAACCGGCATCCACGCAGTGCAGCCTTGAGCTGGTGGAATAAAAAGTAGTCGCTGGGGAGGGCCAGTGATGGACCTACGTTTCATCACCTGTCTCTATACGTGACTCGAATCCCGCCGGGTCTTGGTTGTACAGGAGCAGCAGCTCCTCCGAACTTTGACGACGCTGAAGTCGATCATGGGGCGTGAGGTTTCGTGAGGTTTCTAGAGACCCAACGGGCAGAGACCTTGGTTATGGCCAAATTGTCGTCGATGATGTTGATAACACTTCCATGTGATATTCCAAGTTCTCGCTCGATTTCTTCGACCTTCACCCGTCGATTTTCGAGGATCATCCTCTCCACACGGGCCACATTGTACTCGTTGGTCACGTCTAACGGGCGTCCTGGACAGGGGTCATCTTCAAGGGACTCTCGACCATGCCGGAACTCCCTATCCCAGCGAGCAATGGTTGCATAGGAAGGGGAGGTGTCGGTGTACACTGCAACCATGCGTTCATGGATCTCTTATGCATTTTTGCCTTCCTTGGTCGAAATTTGAACACTGCGCGGTGCTCAACCTTCTCCATTGTTGAAAAATTTGTGCCTGACAATCTGCGATCAGCTACTGCTTCTTAAATAGACGAGGCAGGAGCGTGCGGCTGCAGGTCCTGACTTGAAATAACTTGTCCTAACACCCCCACAAACAGCCACCCCCCTTCCTCTGTTTTTCCCTACCGATTCGCAAAACTTATTGACCGCCCCTCGTACTTCTGAAAACTACTTGCCCCGGTGGGTAATTGCAAACTACCGTTTATATTATTCTGTTAGTTGTGATTTTTGTAAGTAATTTGTATGAGATTGGTGAGATACTGGTTATTTTTTAGTTCTTCAAGTATTCCATATCGCCTCTTTCGAACAGAAAGTACACATAAAAAATGGCAACCGGAAAAGCTAGTAGGTAAACAACAATTTCACTACCAGTTTTTATAAGTCGATTGGAACCCGAGCTTCCTTATGTGCTTTACCATTTTTCATACTCTTAAGGGCAGGCAAGATTTTTTTTTTACTGATTGGATTTCCTTCTCATTTATTGAGTTGTCATATGGTGTATGGTGGTTAATGCTATCATATATTACCTGATAGAATCCTTTGTCTCTTTCAATGATCGTTTATCCTCTTGTGATTTTATTTCTTTCTCTGTGTGTCATAATTTGTTGTCTACCAATTTTTATTGTTTCCTGTCTTGGAAATATGTTATTTTCAATAGCTTTCCTCACTAGATTTGTATTTTATGTTCTGCCCTGAATTATTCTTAATAAGCTCGTTGACGTATCTTCGATCTTATCTCTGATTATTCCATCACGTTTCATTTTTTTCGAAATGTCTAAAGGTATTTTCGTAGCCTTGAATATTTTTTTGTCAAATGACCTTGTCTCATAGTTCTTGCTGTATAATTACTGCAATATTCTGCCCTTTGATAATTTAGTACATAAAACTTGTTTGCAAGTGCAATTTAGAAGGTATTTATTTGAATTTGGGTGTGTTTATTATCTTTGTCAAGGATTTGACTCGAGTTTTAGATCTATTTATTAGATCTTTCTTTTGAATATTATTTGGCATCCGTATTGTACGAGCTGATAAACAACCTCTTTTATACCGATATTTTTATGTTAAAGAGTATATAATCAATCCCATTTAGTCCCATTCCTATCTATCTTCTTAGGGCCTCTTTTGAAAGGAGATCATAATATAAAATTCTGATAATCTGTTTCCACGTCCATTTCCTTCTCTTATCGAAAACAATTTTGTCCTCTTTTTTCTCTAATCTTTGCATTATAGTCCCCCATAATTATCTTGAACTGATAGTTTTATTATGAATCTGCATCAATGAGAGCTGCATGTATGAATTACTAGTTTGATTAATGTATTGGACATTTCCTTAAATTATGAATGAAGCTTTTTCTCGGTGTATGGTAAATCCTAGCCACTAGTGCGTGTCGTTATAACCTTTATAAGAGAGTATATGACCGTTTTTCAATTGTCTAGGTCCTTCTCCTTTCTTTTTATTCGCCGAGATCCAATGATGTCCCATTTTGTCCTCTTAACTTCTTCCTGTTCGTGGAGCTTAGTGGGATTCAAGAGTGGATGAATCTTTAACTAAGGCAGAGTGGTCAACTGTCGGAAGCCAGATCCGTAAACCCTGGTATTCTTAGCCACAATTTGCTCCCGATTTTACCCCTGCAAATGCCACGGGAAGAGGTTCGTTCGCATCTGGGTATATAAACGCTCCGACCATATCGACACCCAAGCTGTCGAAGATCTTCGCTTTGGAGCTCCCAGTGCGAATACTAAACAACCCAACTTGACTTTTGAAAATATTTGAAAGATTGAATTCAGCCATGTTAATGTTTCCTTCATAGATGTTACACAACTGAGTCTACTATAATAGGAAGAACAGAGAACCGACGCCAGACAACACGCATGCGCGTAATTCATAGTTGACAGCGGCAATAAATTATCTACCGCACTATATTCTTATCCTTCCTCCCTACCCATACAGCACCCGGTTTACACACTAGAAGTCAATGATATTCTTATTCACTTTGAATTTCATACCAATGGTATAAAGATTATCAAAGTAATCTCGCCTTCTAGTTTAAACTCCCTATCATTCTCTAGTAGCATTCTATTCTTATCATCGGTGTTAGTATAGTATAGCTATAGCTCTTGTGGTTTCTTACTTCCCTCACCTCTGGCGCGGAGCCAGAGGGGGTGCTGGCGGGCTGAAGCACTCCCCAAATTTCAGAGATGATTATCTTTATATTTCTTTTTAAAGCCTTACGTGTATTCTGATATTCAGAAAGAGTTATGCAATAATATGGAATATATATATATAACAAGGTCTGCTGACCAAAATGTCGAGTGCTCTCACTTATTCTGATTTATAATCTTACGAGCTTCAAAACTCTCAATAATTCCCAGACTAATCTCCGGAAAACCTTGGCAATTCTATCATTCGAAATAAAATGTAAAACAACATAAGGGTTTCAAATTTCGATAGAATCGGCCAAATAGTTATGATGTTATTGCTAAAACATGAGAATTACAGGGCTAATCTTAGGAGGACTTTGGCAACTATATCATTCGAAAGATAATCTTAAACAATATAAGGATTTCAAATATCGTTAGAATGAGCCAAATAGTTATGATGTTATTGCTAAAAAAATAAATCCCTTGCTAACTTTGGGAGGACTTTGGAAATTATATCATTCGAAAGAAAATGAAAAACAACATAAAGATTTCACATTTCATCAAAATGAGCCGAATAGTTATGATGTTATTGCTAAAACAAAATAATTTCCCAGCTAACTTTGGGAGGACCTTGGAAATTATACTATTCGAAAGAAAATGTAAAATAACTTATGGGTTTTAAATTTCGTTAGAATCTGGTGAATAGTTATGAAGTTATTGGCAAAACAACATAACTCCCGGGCTACCTTGGGAGGATCTTGGATAGAAAATGTAAAATAACATAAAGGGTTCAAATTTTGTTAGAATGGGCCGAATAGTTATGATGTTATTCCCTGTCAGAGAGAGAGAGAAAGAGAGAGAGAGAGATGGGTAAGGCAGAAAGAACCCTCGATCGGTTTCTTTTAAGATAACTTCTGTTTGATAACACACCATATAGCGAGCCTAATTGTAACAACGAGGGGTTCCCCGAGGTGGCGTGAAGGTCTAAATTTACTCCTGGCGCCTCTATAGAGATAAATTAAAATTCCCATTCCGGCGCCTCGGTAACATTCACTTCCGGCGGTCCTGTATAAATAGTAAAGCATTGGCCTGGGTAAATTAGTATTGTGCTAAGAGGAGACGTCAGATAAGGTAAGGCCTGTAAAGTCAGACTGCTGGCCGAGTGTAGGCGGCAATTGAGTTGTGATCATTGTTAAATATTAACTAAAACATTCATTGCCCTCTGAATAATTCAGTAATTAAATAAGACCTGGACATAATTATTGTAATGCGACCCAGTGCCCTGATCGCTTTCATTATCCTTACCAGTGTCTATTTTGTCTCTCCTTTTAGCTTCTTTATTTCGGCCTCCCCATATCCCAAGAGCCCGAAGACGAAAAAAAAGAAACACACGAGAAAAGATCTCTCGAACCCAGCTTCTTTCCTGCCAAATACTCCCTCAATCCCTACTTTTGAGGCTGACTGTGGTTACTGGAATACAGATTGTATTTTCCGTCATAACTTCGAACAGGCCCAGTACTAATCGGCCTTAAGTACAAACCCAACCCGTGCTGTTGGAAAGTACTCGAGCTCAGTGCTCCTACCCCTCGTGCCCCTCTCGAGCAGCCGAATCTCTAGGTAGCAAATCCACCCGGAATTGGAATCCTCTTTTGTCGGTCGTGTGCGGCTGAGTCCGTATACTTTGATTTATCTTTCATGTCCAATATCTAATTTTTTATTTGTCTTTCATGTCTGTCGTGGCATGACCAGGTGTACGCTATTATACGCACACTGGCCTATTGGCCAACCGAAATTAAGGCTCAAGCTGGCGATGGCTCTATGAGTGCTTTAAATACACAGTTACTAGGCCAAGGAATATTCAAACACGGCTACAAAAATATACTTTAATAGGACTAAAGATTACATACACATATAGGGCAAGTTAAATGGCAATGCAATTAAATATTAACGGTTTACGTCTAAGTTGATTGAGACTATTAATTAAGTTTGAACCGAGGGATAATTAATTAGGAAATGATCTTACAATTAGGCAAGTTCTAGAGCAAAGGTGATCCTTGAGGTTTGACATGGTAAAGGTGGGGGGGGGGGCGTGATGAAGCAGGGATTAACTTCCTTTTACCTTGATGTGCGGCAAATAGGACCAGGGAGGTAAGTTCGACCTTGAACTTGTGGGGGTTTCACGAGACGCTCAATCCAACTTCGAGAATTTGCCCCTTATACTTAAGAGGCAAACGGAGGATGCTTCGGGGATGGCTTTTCTGATCCTTAAAATCCGAAGACGTTGTGAGAAGGGTTGAAGCGCGCCTAAAACTATCTCCACAAACAACATTGAGTGACGACTAGCTCTTCCTTAGCTCTTCGAAAAATCACTCACTTCTTCCCTGGATGAGAATGAAGTCGATTCCCTCTTGACTAACGAAGACGTTAACGACTAATGTACTGGACGGCGGCTTCAGACACAATCTGCCTGTGAACTCCGAAGTATCGAATATATACTCCGAAATTATCCAGACGGGGAGAGAGATTCGTCACCAACAGAATTTTTTAATTGCCTTGGATCGCGATAAGGGTCCATAGCGGAAAGTCACGATTCCCTCTCAATGATCATTCCATTGTTCTAATTTTCGCAGTAAATAGTTCAGATAAATGCAGCGCTGCAAACGGGACGTGAGGCCCACTAAATTCGTCTGCGACAATGGCGTTTCGCCCTCGCGCGAATTGCTTGGGGCAGACGGTCAACGGCGAACTGGGAAAGTAAGAAGAGGACGGAAGGGGAACCGAGGTACCGAAGAAGGTGGGAAGAGAAAAAAATAATTGCTGTTCTCTCTCCTTATTCTTCCACAGTGTCCATTATTTTATTTTAATTTATCTTTCATGTCCAGTATTTTATTTTTGTTTGTAGAGTAGTAAAGTTTATTTTGTTTCGCCCAGTTTGATATACAGAACCCTCTAGATAATTTAATTAATTCTGCCAAGTATAACTAGTCACTCTTAGAGATTTATTGAAACCCAAAGTTCAATTGCATTATTCGAGTCAAAGTTCAACTGCAGAGTTGCCCTGGGTGCTATCCGCCAACCGTTCCGAGATACGGAAAGCAAACTGAGTTCAGAAGATCTAACTTGACCTACGACATTCCCCCCAAAAAATAATTCTGGGGCTAACCTTGACATTTCTATCATTCGAAAGAGAATGTAAAACAACATAAGGGTTTTAAATTTCTTTAGAATCGGCCGAATATTTACAATGTTATTACAAAAACATCAAAAAGCAAAACGGGGACCGACCAACCGTTCGACATAGTGAGATGTAGAGTTGCCCGCGACTAGCCTCGCACGCGCCTAAAAACAGTTTATGCGATCGAATGTATCTTATATGATACATGTCTAAAACGCAGTTAAATCGTACAAAATAATTATTACATTTAGTATTATACCTTAGCTGACGTCTAAAACCTACAATAAACCTCAGTTCATAATTTTATGTGTGGAAAAAACTCGGATTTGAGAGATTTAATGCTCACTCCTCTTTGAGGTACATTTATTTATTATCAATGCATTCTAAGATAACCATAATTAATCACCAATGCGCTTTACTCAGACTCCTCAGAGGGAGGAATTCAGGTTACCCCCCTCCCCCCATTTATATCCTAGATCTGGCACTGCCTCACCTCCATCTAAGATCCGTCCAAATATTACATTTGTGTTATCTTACTTTGATTGATTAGCGGCTTTATTGCTTCTTTCATATGCTTACCTGAATTATTAAAAGTCTGCAAGAACACCTTAGTTTCTCTTCACTACAGGTTTCACATCAGCATTCCAATAATGAGCATAGCACTTTCTATTCCCAGATATAGTAGAGGGTATGTCACCAGTTTATGGTAGGTCACCAGTTATACAAAGGTTACAGTTGATTATCCTATTTATTTGGTAGAGAAGGTAAGGCGGCCTTACAATCGAGTTTGGTCTGACCAAAGTGTTCTTTTGGGTAATCCGCTTGTAGACTGGGTTCGAATGGTAACCTGGTTGTCGCTTGGCAGAAGGAAGGAGTCGGAGGATAGAATGGCGTCTTTGTAGGCT
Source organism: Ceratothoa steindachneri (assembly GCA_963969495.1). Classification (NCBI taxonomy): domain Eukaryota; kingdom Metazoa; phylum Arthropoda; class Malacostraca; order Isopoda; family Cymothoidae; genus Ceratothoa; species Ceratothoa steindachneri. The sequence goes on from OZ018330.1 coordinate 58,231,749, forward strand.
TTTAATCTTGGCTTAGGGCTAAATTAGTCCAGGCAAATGAAATTGTCAAGTTTTTCGTGGTTCGTTTATGTGCTCACGGCTATGGCTGACCTGCAGGGTTAATACTCAGTGTTTCTTGTAAGTCTCCTTCTGTGTCAGATTGTTGGGACTATGGAAGGACGGATCAAGGACGAGGTACTGTCTGGCTCTAGGCCAATGTCAATGCTAATAATGATAATCCAAGAGATCCAATGATAATAATAACGATACTAATGCTGTTGTATCTTTCTTCCCGCTTATTTATACTAACGGCAATTAAGGGGGCGTTGCTTCACTTCTCTAATCTGAACGTGGGGTGAACTTATCGGATAAAAGGGTATGTGCGTGTGATCTCTACTAAGACTGCTGGGCATGTGTACACATCTGTTTCCACCGTCTTTGTTATCGCTGTGGTCAGACCTTCGACTCGCATCTGTTTCCTAATGTATGTGTGTTTGTACGTTGGCGTAGGAGCACAACAATTTCACTAGCATTCTTACAAAATGCTCTGCTTTACATTAATACATGGATTATTAAATTGTCTTACCTTAATTCATTATAAGAAGATGGTATATTATTTCAATTTTCGATTTGTGTGCCCAATTTCAAGATTTCATAGGGCCAACGGTATGCTCATTAGTGAGGTTCCTTGTTGGCTCTACTCCACCTTGCAATTGGGCGCTACAAAGACTTTCCCTCAAAACCACTGAGTATTACAAATTAGGTTATTTGATTTTTAATAACAATCTCTCAGGGGTAAACAATTTGTCGCATCAATAATTGCTACATTTATGACATATAGAAATATGTACAAAATATTGAGGCATGCGAACAATTTGCCTCTTTTCATTATAGTAAGCCGTGGCAATGGACTAAACGCGTATATTTTATATTTTGAGATCACCCTATTTTACAATGCAACCGGTTTTACAAATAAAAGAATGATGGATCTTTAGCAAACCATTCCCGTCTCCCTGATCGTGTAAAAATATCCAGCTTATCATCGTTCGTTCAGGTGCCTGGAGAGGTTTTCCTTCGATTGTCGTTAGCACTATTGTTCTCTGTTTTATCTTTTTCTTGATGACGCAAAGTGCTAAAGGTCGTTCTTCTTTCTCTTGCATGAGTCTTTGAGTGTCGCTTCTTATTCAATACATTACCATTATACGAGGGTCAGAGCTTCGACGGTTTCAACCTGTTTACTGAGAGAGTATCTTGTTTGCCATTAGGGAATTCTAGCTTGTAGACCTTGTCGTCGCGCTCGAACACCTGGAAATGGCCAGCATATGGCGGTTCTAATGGTTTGCGAATTCGATCGATTCGGACCCACACATGCGTTGAATGACGAAGAGCTTCGGATACGGAAGGTTTGGGCACCAAGTGCAGGTATCCTTCAGATGCCTGTCCGTTTTGGCACACAATGGTGAAGAGAAATCCGATACTAACGGTTTGTGATATATGCATAAGGTAAAATGGGGATCCTCAATCATGTGCTTGAAATGGACCACAGCAAGATATGCTGCCAAGAGTTCTCTATCGTATGTAGAGTATGCTTGTTGTGTCTTGCTTAATTTGCTTTGAGAAAAAATGCCACTGGTTGCGCTAATCCATTCACCATCTGGTAAAGAGCAGCACCTGCCAGGTATTAGGAGCAGTCCATGACCAGTTGATATAGTGAGTCATTAGGCAGCGGGTGACAGAGCTTGAGGGAGTTAATCAGAGATACTTTAGTATTATTAAATGCTTCTCGCGCAGCATCGTTCCATTCGAGCTCACGAGCCTTGGGTTGCCGAAGTGCGAGCTCGGTCAGCGGGGCTGCAATCGCGGCAAAATTTGGAATCATCCCTCAATAGTAGCCCAACATGCACAAGTATCGTCGTAGTTCCTTATAGTCTTTTGGTAATGACATGTCTCCAATTTCTTTAATTTGCTTAACCTGTTAGCAAATTCCCGTAGCTGAAATCTGATTCCTTAGAAAATCAATCTCTTCTTTTGCTCATTCTCATTTCACCAAGGATATCCGTAGACTGTTCTCGAGCAGGATTTTAAATACTTGATCTTACTGATCCAAATGCAAGTCCAAATTGTCCGAAAATATCAGGATATTTTCTTTATATACATAAACGAACTCTAATCCCCGAAACAGGTTATCCATGTGACGCTGAAATGTGCAGCTTGCATTCCTGAGGACAAAGGGTAATTTTATATAGTCCCATAACCAAAATGGTGTTACCACCGTAGTCTTCTCTATGTCTGCCGGGTTCATCGGGATCTGATGGTAAGCATGGATTAGATCCAACCGAGATAAAATTGTCTTACCATGAAGGTGGTTCGCTACACTTTGTATTCTCGGTAATGAATATCCGCCGGGCTTCGTGAGTGCACTAAGTATGCGAAAATTTCCGACCACCCTGTACCTTCTAGGCGACTTTTTTGGGACCATGTAAATTGACGATGCACACGGTGATTTTTACGGGCGCACAATAGTGTCTCGAACGTTGCTTTGGCAACTTGTAGCTTCTCCATTTGAAAGAGCTCTTGGTCGCGCGAATTTTGGCACTGCATTGCCGAATTCAATTGGATGTGTCACGGAGTTAGGCGATTGCGGGGCGGAATTAGTAGGCGCGGGGCTGTACAAGGCTTCATACTTCTCTAATGTGTCCTTGCAACTGAACGGTAGATGCTGGAGATCATTTATAACTAGTGCTACTGCAGGTTTCCCGGATTGTTTTGCTTTTGACTTGAGCTTAGTTTGATTATCGATAAGGACGCCGCGCTCACAATCCATCAAAAGATTAAAGTGCCCTAGAAATTCAATCCCTAATAATGGCGATTTGGTATCCGTGACCAAAAATGACCACCTAAATGACCAGCGAAGGCTAGGAATACCTATATCCACGTGTACTTCGCTGTGCACTTTTAATTTTCCACCATTATCTGTTGTAATGGTTACACTAGATTTACATTATTCAGCCGTTTGCACCAAATTAATCGGAATTATTGACACACTTGCCCTCCTATCAATTAAAAGTTCGCACCTTATTTTATTTACTTTCGCGGCGAAGGTGAATACTGACGGCATGCCAGCAGGCGCAATTGCCATGGCATGCCGTGCTAGTTTTCCGATGGGGCTGGCGAAGATGGCCTGGAGGACAGTTGCATTTGAACGTGTTCCCCTCTTTCCAGCCATCTGCATCAAGGCTTTGAGAATTTTGTACTCTCTCTGAAAAATAAATGGGATTTATACCACAAGTCCCTGGTTCCTGCAATGAAGTCACAGGCCTATCAGTATACTATTGGCACTATATTCTTTGCTACGCGGTACCAAGTCAGAACGGTTTCCATTAAGGTACACACCCATCGGTACTGAGCGCGCACTCTCCGTATTTTGCCCTTTATTTACATGATTATCACACCTATAATTTGAATTGAGATCACTCATGTCGGGAAAAGATCTGGCCCTACTTCCGATTGTAATACTGTAATTATTAACGCTAAGACACTGTGCCCAATAAAATGGCATTAGTTCCTCTGCAAGCTTTCATAGCTAGGCCAGGGTTAGGTCCTTTTGAGTGGCGATTATGGACGTGATGTTTGATGGCAAGGATTGAATAAATTTGTGCCTCACGAGTTCTTCCCCAACTCGTTAAAGATGGGGGCTTGATTTTGATGACGTTCGCGATTTCCGTTTCGCCTTGTCTTGCTTGGTGATGGTCCGACGCGTCCATATTTTGGGGGTTACCTTTTTGTTCGATCGAAAGGGCCATGAATTATAGGATGTCGACGTCACCAGTTTATAGGTGGCAAGCTATTGCGGCTAAGGCGGGATTAGAGTCTAGTTTGGTCCTACTCCAAAGTGTTCTTTGGGGTAATCCACTTAAGGCTGGTTTCGAATGGTGGTAACCTGGTTGTTGCTTGGCAGAAGGAAGGACTCGAAAGAAAAAATGGCGGTTTTGTAGGCTTTAATCTTGGCTTAAGGCTACCTCAGTTCTGGCTAGTGAAATTGTTGAGTTTTCCGTGCTTCGTTTGTGTACTCACGTCTATGACTGACTATCAGTGTTAATACTCAGTGTTTCTTGTAAACCTCCTTATGTGTCAGATTGTTGGAACTATGGACGGACGGATTGAGGACGAGGTACAGACTGGTGATACTACTAATAATAATAATGCTAATGATGTGCTAATCAGAATTAGAATAACAATGAGAATGTTTCTACCCGCTTATTTATACTAACGGTAATTATTGGAGCGTTGCTTCTCTTCTTTTAATCTGAATGGGGGGCAGAGCTTATCGGATCAAAGGGTGTGTGCGTGTGTTATCTGATAAGACTGCTGGGCGGAGCTTGTTCAGTCAAAGGGTGTGTGTACATCAAGATAGTGTATTACTTTGGGAACCTAACCGTGCTTTATCAACCAACATTTATAGCAAAATTGATTTAGTCTTTCTCGGGTACGTTCGCGTGGGAGCTCAACGATTTCACTTGCCTTCAACAAAATACTCTGCTTTACATTTGTATAGAGATTATTTTTATTGTAATTTTACATTATTTACAAGTATTTGTTTTGTTCTACATTAATTAATTATTTTCAGGATGTTATATTATTTCAATGTTCGATTTGTGTGCCCAATTTCAAGATTTCATAGGGCCAATAGGGTGCTAATTTGTGAGGTTTCTTGTTGGTTCTACTCCACCTTGCAATTGGGTGCTACACTAGCATACCCACATACAGTCCTTGCCTTATTATCACTCTTTTGCACATTTATCTCCCTGTTCGTGCTCTTAAGAATTATCATATATTTTTCCCTCTCTCACCCATCTAATAGGCTCACCTATAATATTCCTTTCAATGCAATTTTCCTTACTGCTTCTTATCCACACAACAATCAATTTAACTTCACATAATTCAATCATGTTTTCACATATATCACTTCCTTCAGGATATATTTTCTCGCCGGCAGCAAATCAATTCTACCATTACATTCACACACTCGGGCTGGTCAAACTGTAATTCTAAATATCTTTCTGTTAAGTTAAAGAACATGTTTATGCCACAAATAAGTTTCTTCGGGCACAAAAGCCCATCACTCTCAATTATTTACTAACGTGTTTTATAGTTTGAGCAAAAATTGTAGGAAATTTAAAGTTTCCACCAATTACAAAGAAAACGATTTACCATTTTCAATGGGAAACTAAATGATTGTTATATTGGACACACAATAACTGTTTTATTGTGTTGTTGTTCTCTCCCCTCTTTCCCTATACACATGCCCATCCAAGATAAACATATACAAAAGGCCTAATTTTTTATACAGGCTATTTCTAACAGGAGAACCTCTGATTAACAAATGATAATAGTCATTAAGAAAAGATGTTTATGCGTCAATCGTGCCTGACAAAGACACTCACCTTGAAGCAGGTCGTTCTCTATACCAAATGGCATTACTGCCACCATTCAGGTCAGATTAAGGGTAGCTGATTCCCTATCCTCATTAAGGGACACAACAGACGACCTCGCTAAGACAGGAAGATTAAATTAGGTCAGAGGCAATAATAACGGGGCAAACTTGTGCCCTAGATCGGTGAAAGCTTCTTTGAGAGTCCTTGTCGTTGGATGAAACAGCACATGATAAAGAAGAAGAAATCGCTCGAAATCTGAAATTTGCTGTTGTTTTTTCTCTTCGAACACTTCACAAGGGACCCTACTGTCGGTGCGAACAGATGAAAATTCAGGAGAATTGTGCGTCTTCCTGATCCTACATACCACGAGAGGTAGTTTACTTTGGCTCTGTACTCAATGCACATGTTCACTTACCCAAACTACACCACTATATTAAACAAACCCTTAATTAAAAACTTTCGAGAGTATAATCCCATGTTAGTTTTATCTTTATTTAAAACCAAATGAAAATCTGCTTAGACATTGATGTAATCAGCTAGGCAACTACAGGGTCTCCTAGTCTCGCTCCTTTCCTGGTCCTACGCAGTCGGGACGCGATGACGAAGGGGTTGTTACAGGAGAGAACGGCCTCTTGTGTAACCAAGGAGAGAATATCACTAAAGAAAAGGAACTCTAAGCGAAAACCAACGATGGCATCTCGTTGAGAAAGTTTACAAAGAGAAATCTGTAAAAAAAAGGGTGAAATTGAGGGAATTAAAAATGCGTGGAAGATATCTACATAGCTGCAGGGTCCTCTGCTGCTATTGGTGCCGGGAGTGCGCTCAATCACCCAAATGTCAGCTGCAGCATGCTGGTCTATGCTACACCTAATCCCCCCTCTTGCAGGCCTAAAGTGTGTATGGGGGGGGGGGTAGATAGAAGATTGCTTTAAGAAGCGAAAGAGATCTGATATAACAAACGATAACATTTCCCAGTGTAAGAATTGGGCGAATGGTCGGACCTATATAAAAATGGATAAATATAAGAGAAAGAAGAATAACTAAAGAGGTAAAAAAGGGTAGAGTCCACTTCCTCGGTCCTGAATTCTGGATGGGAGGGACATTATTCTAAAGCTCCACTAACTTTTAAGGCAACCGATAAGTAATGTGACAGTTTTTTAGTTTTTTACGTTTATCATTATTTTATGGATAGAAATCAAACTCTTTGAAGTTTTTACATTTAAATAAGTATTTACTTATTAATTTAATATCATATCATTTTCATTAGTTTCTACTACTAGTCTCTATCTTTTTATTAATTTTTCCATACCATATTTGGAAAAATCGTTTGACTTTGACTGAAAGGAAAGGCCTCCTCAAGTCAGGTAGGCCACTTAAACAAGCTCCCTCAAGAATGGCCCAATTAACAGTTAAAGCCGCCGACATTCAAAAAACATTTTAAAATATTTCACCTTTTTAAATGCTCATCCATGCTGGAATTTAGCCTATTTATAGTTCTATGAACAGCCTTTAAGAGATACCATTCTGAATGTTTACATATGTTAATTTCATATCGCAACTTTAGATAATAACTTATCTGCGCAGCGTTGCTGAGCAACGTTCCTGCGCAGCTCCCATCCCTTATTTCCTGTTGCGTTCGCGATGAGTTTTCAACTCCAACATAACAGGACAGAATACGACATTACATAACATAACATAACATAATTACACCGATAAAAGTGAATTCCATTTTAAGAAGTGAATTTCTGAAATTCATCTAATCTTTAATTTTTATTTGTATTACCAAGTCAATAATAATAACAATTATTAAATAGTATCGTCATTTTCTACGGCGCGGGTAGACTGGCAATAATATTGCAATATTTACATCTTGTAACAGCAAAACGCAAAAGCCTCGACATTTTCAGTGTGGAAACCTTAGTTTCCCTCTTAATACTGTTGTTTGCAATTAATTCAAGGTTATTTAGTTCAAGTTAAGTTTTCTTTTTTTTATCAAGAAAATACTGATTTTGCGATGCACCCATTGAACTCTTTCAAGCATGAATTCCCCAGTGTTCAATAGTACTTTATTTAACTCTTTCAAGCATGATTTGATCGGTGGTAAATATTACTTTATTTAACTCTTTCAATCATGATTTGACCAGTGATCAATTGTACTTCATTTAATTCTTTCAATCACGAATTGACCAGTGGTTAATACTGCTTCATTAGCCTGTTTAAAAAGTGCACTGGATAAGTATTTGAGTAATATTTGGATGTTTTAAATATGAGCAATCTTGGCTGGGTGTAAAACTTCGTATATTATATTGTATCAGGTGGAGTAAGGGATGGGGCATGATAGAAAGGACCTTGGTAGACCTTGATAGACCCTGCTGAACTTTAGTAAACCCTGTTTTATTGTTTCCTCTGGTCGGTCTCGCGTTAGAAGGGCGTTTGGTGGACCTTGATGGACCCTGCGGAACTTTAGTAGACCCTGATATATTGTTTCTTCTGGTCGGTCTCGCATGAGAAGACGGTCGTTACCACTAAGTCAAAATGGACTCGACGAGAACACAACCTGAACCATTTCAGGTTCCCTCAGTTATTTGTCGCGAAAAAGCGAAAACCGACGGAGGCAACTGCAAATAAAGGAGTAATGAATACGAAAATTCACAACTAAAATGTATTCATACGATATAATTTTCGCATCCATATGTTTAATTTATATGGTTTAAATTGTGACACAGTTTCAAAGTCACAAGAGTAGTTTATGTGACATATTTAGAATTCGGACTAGTCAAGAATAGTCTCGAACGTTATAACAACCGCTTCTTCGGCATCACAAACTCAACAGTCTTATTCTATAGGCAATTAGCATGGCCAATGATAGTGAACTATCTTTCTAAATCAAATCGATAGTAAACTATCTTTCAAAATCAACTTGTGAATAATTACGAAATTCAAATTTAAGATGAGCTATATGATTTCTGAAGAACTAAATGTCCATAAATCTACAGTGAAGTTAGTAATATGAAAATTTAAGGAATTGAGGACACCTGCAAATCTCCCTCGTTCGGGTCGTCCTCGGAAAATTCCATTCCGCATGGTTCATGGGATCCTTAGATCTATTAAAAATAACCCAAGGATGACTAGAATGGAGATGAACAATCAGGTTTGAGAGAAAGGTGTCATTGTTAGAATGAACACAGTTTTGAATATGTTACACATGAAAGACATGGACGTTTTCTGGGAAAGTCATCTTTATTGAAATACATTCATTTGAATGCACGTCTAAAATACGCCAGCCATCATTTGGACAAATGTATCCATTTTTGGAGCCATGTGCTATGGTCACATTAGAGGAAAATTGACTTGATCGGCACAAATGATGTGATGTGTGCTTGGCCTAAAGGGGGTGAAGCTAGTAATCAAAACAAACAGTATACCCACAATAAAACGAAGATGGATCTATTATGTTATGGGGTAGATTCTGTCCAACAGGCGTTGGTACACTTTATCGAATCAACGGAACGGTTACTAAACTATACTGCAGAGTCTTGAAGATCTGAAGAGTACGGGTAATACTTGCAAGGTTGGCTTAGGAAGAAGAGGGATCCTTTAACGCGACAACGACCACAAAACACAATGTTATTGGGATTTTTGGGTTAGCAGCAGCAAAAATAAACGTTTCGGAATGGTCATCACAATTGCCTGACCTCAGTCCGATAGAAAATTTACGAGGGTCCGCCTCCATAACAGACACCTCCAAAGCTTCGATGAATTGGAGAAGTTTTGCAGAGACAAGTATGATAAAGTTCCTTTAAGAGTTTGTTTGGATAAAGTCAAAAACAATAATAATAATAGTTTTAGGTTTGTTAAATTATCAAATTTTCATAGTGCTATTATTCCTTTATTAATATATCAAACTTGTTGAAATTTTTATCTTTGTTTATTAATTCATTTCTCTCAAAGCCTCAAAATTCGAGACCTTAGAATAAACGGTTCATGAACTATGGCGAAAATCTTTAGTATGTATTACGTATGGATATTAATTCTTTCTGGAGCAAGTGAATGTTCCTCTAAATAAGTATCATATTAAAAGGCCAAAGGTCTATCGCACCTCCCTACATATTTAAGATGTCCCTGGTGAATCCAGGTCAAGGTTAGTTTTCTATCCATTGCGAGGCGCTATAAAGCATTACTGACCTTTACATTAAGTATCTTCGTTGATTAGGGAGAATTAAGAGCAGGAGGTGACACATAGCAATGGGTTTAAGTTGGACAAGTATACGTTTAGGAAAGAGATTGGTAGAAATTAGTTTATAAATCAAGTAGTAGATGAATTGAATAGGTTCAGTAGGCAGGTGATAGAAGAGTTCAAGGGAGACTTGAGTGAAGTCTTCAAGTGGTTAAATTGTTATAATAGGTGAGGCAGAGGTAAGGTTCTTATTTTTAGCGAACAGGATAGGACAAGTAGCATTAGCTTTAAGCTGGACAAGTTTAAGTTTAGGAAAGAGATTGGTAGAAATTGGTTTACAAATCGAGTGGTATATGAATGGAATGTGATAGAAGTCTCCTCCCTGGGAAGTTTTAAGAATATGCTGGATAGATTTATGGATGATGATGCTAGATGTGGTGACTGAACTTGGTGGTGGGAACCGGAGCTGCCTCGTAAAGGCTATTGTTTAGTCATTTGCAGACTAATTCTATTTTTATGTTCTAATATTTTTACCCTTTCAAGCTTCAAAACCTAAAATAGTCTCATTGAACCTTTTCGGCTATGTGCCTTACACACAATTTCACAAGGCGTAAATTTCCGTTCGAAGTGGCCTGAAAAAATGCCATTTTTCTGTAATTTATTAAACTAAAGAATGAACACCAGCAATTAATAAAGCATTCACATAAGAATGGAGATAAAATAACCTAGGATTCTCTAATGAATGAAAACTAGCAATTAATCAAGGATTCAATTAAAGAATGAAGGCATCAAATAACATAGAATTCAATTAAAATATTAGTTGAGGAATAAGTTCTTGCGGTTTTTTTTAATGTTGTGTTGATTTAAGTTTTGTTGACGTTGATTTGTGCACATATTAAGAAACAATAATAAATAATGAGAGCAAAATTTGCAAAATTTAGGCTACGTCTCTTAACAGCGTAGACTATTAGGCTTTTGCTTAGGCTACGTTTTGAAGTTGAGTAATAAAGTCATTGCGGTTTATTTAAAAGTTGTGTTAATTTAATTTACGTTCTGTACCCTAAAAATGGAATGTCAAGTTGAAAGAAAGCCGCATTTTCGAAACTGGTTGTTATTCATTTTCAATCGAGACGGGAACCATGCAAACGCAGCCAAAGCAGGTCGCGATATCTGTGGTGTGTACGGAGAAAATGCTTTATCAGAAAGGACAACTCAATGGTGGTTTGCACGTTTCAAAAACGGGCATTTCAATCTTAATGACGAAGAACGTTCTAGTCGCCCCATTAAGTTGGATGAAGATCGATTGAACAATCTTCTTCCTGAAAATCCTCGTCAATCAACTAGAGAATTGCCTACACAATTGGCGTGTGATAAGAAAACTGTAGTGAATCACCTTCATTCGATGGGGAAAGTTCAAAAACTCGGTGCATGGGTTCCGCACGCTTTGAGAGAAAGCAACAAACTTCAACGCTCCACGATGGCCGCAGGTTTGCTTGCTCGTCACAGGGTTACTCATGGATATAAGGACAGATTTCTTCACCGCATTTCTCCACCATCGAAAACAATGGGTTAGCCCCAATAAAAAAAACACTTCCGCGATTAAAGCAAGGATTTCATCCACGAAAGACGATACTGTGTGTGTGGTGGGATTGTGAAGGGATCATTCTTTATGAGCTCCTTGCGAACAACGAGATTGTCAATGCAGAACTCTACGTTCAACAAATGTATTGACTCGCCGAAGCTATTCGTGAAAAGTGACCTCATCGACGTTATGGAGTCCTTCTGCAACACGACAATGCTCGTCCTCACATTGCCAATATGACAAAAGACGCCATCCAAACACTTAATTGGGAAATACTGACGCATTCTCCATATTCGCCAGACTTGGCTCCATCGGATTTCCATCAGTTCCGATCGCTCTCCAACAATTTGCGCGGCGTTTCGTTAAATACTGATGTAGAATTAAGAACCTGGTTAGACGAATTTTTCGAGTAAAAATCGAGAGATTTTTATTGCAGAGGCATCGAAAAACTAGTGGAACGTTGGGAAGAAATCGTAAATAACAACGGAGAATACATTATTGATTAAATTGCATATTGTTATCAATTAAAAATGAAGTTTTTTGAAAATTGTTAATGGTAATGAATAAATTTGATAAAACCGCAAGAACTTATTCCTCAACCCAATATAAGACCGGCAAATACTCAAGGATTCACTTAAGAATGAAGGCATCAAATGCCCTAAGATTCACTTAAAAATGAAGCAAAGAAATATCCTAGGATTCAGTTAAGAATAAATACCAACAAATACCACATGATCCACTTAAGAAGAAAGACAAGAAAATACTCAAAGATTAACTAAAGAAAGAAGAACAGCAAATACTCTAGGATTCAATTAAGAATGAAGACCGGAAAAAAATAGGATTCAAGGAAGGAAGAAACCATCAAATAATCAATTCTTCAATTAAAAAGAAAGACCAATAAATATCCTATCATTCACTCAAAAATGAAGACCAGCAAATGCTCCAGGATTCACTTAAGAATAAGGACCAGCAAAGAACATAGGATCATATAAGAATGAAGACCAGCAAATAATCTACGATTGATTAAGAATAAAGACAAGGAAATCCTCTAGGATTCATTTAAAAATGAAGACTAGCAAATACTCTAGCAGTCACTTAGAAATGAAGACTAGTAAATATGCTATGATTAACTTAAGAATGAAAACCAGTAATTACTCTTGGATTCACTTGAGCATGAATACCAGCAAAGAAAATAGGATCATATAAGAATGAAGACTAGCAAATGCCCTTGGATTCGATTATAAATTTGGACTAGCAAATTCCTTAGGATTCACTTGGTGGTGAAACCACTGAATACTCTAGGATTCGATTATGAATAAGGACCAATAAATACCCTAGGATTCACTTAAAAATGTAGAGACCAAATACCTTAGTAAAGAATAAAGATCATCAAAGAACATATAACCATTTAAGAATACAGAATAAAATAGGATCATATAAGAATGAAGACTAGCAAATGCTCTTGGATTCGATTATAAATTTGGACTAGCAAATTCCTTAGGATTCACTTGGTGGTGAAACCACTGAATACTCTAGGATTCGATTATGAATAAGGACCAATAAATACCCTAGGATTCACTTAAAAATGTAGAGACCAAATACCTTAGTAAAGAATGAAGACTAGCAAAGAACATATAATCATTTAAGAATAAAGACCGAAAATAGCCTAAATAAGAATAAAGGCCATAAAATAGTCTAGAATTCAATAACGAATGAGGAACAGCAAATTCCCTCGGATTAACTTGAGAATGTAATCTAGGTAATAATTTCTAGGATTCACTTAAGAATGAAAACTAGGAGCTGCCTCGTATAGGCTATTATTGTTTTACCTTTTGTAGACTCCTTACTTGCTTATGTTCTTAAATTCCATAGGATTCATTTAATAAAGAAGATCAGCAAAACTTTAGGATTCGCTTAAGAATGAAGCCTAGTTAAGACTCTAGGATTCAGTTAAGAATGAAAGCCTCTACCTTATAATTCACTTAGGATTGAAAGGCAGCAAATATTATAAAGTTCGCTAAAGAATCGTATTAGAATGAAGAGCAGCAAATAGTCTTTGTTTCACTTATAAATGAAGACGAGTACATAACCTAGGATTTACTTAAGAATGAAGATCGGTATAATACTCTTGTTATAAATGAAGACGCGCAATTGTTCTAGGATTCACAGAGAAAAGAAGACAAGAAAATACCTTCCTAAGAGTGAGGCCAGCAAATCTTTACTATTCACTTAAGAATGAGCCCAACAAATTCCCTATTTAAAAACCAGGCAATGGCTTCTCCACTAGCCCCTACGGGGGCAGCTTGCGCTTCGCTAAGATTGAAAATTTGAAATCTAAAAAAAAGCAACCAGGGTTAAATTTTTATAAATTTCTAACCTTCGCCAATTATAATAATTTTAAAAAGGAACTATAAACTAAATTTCCCCATTTTCAAAATATCACGTTGCTTAAATATAGTTATATAAGAAGATATATAAAAATAAATTTTCTGAACTTCACCATTTGCAATTCTTTAGGTTTTAAAAAATTCACAAAATTTCGATAGTTATATTTATTTCTGAACTTCACCATTTTGTTATTTGATATTATAAAAGAATTATTAGAAACAACTTTGATAAAAATCATAAGTCATAACCAAACTAAGAGGAAATTATTATTCAAATACTCAAAAAATCCCCTTCTTAAATTATAGAGTTAGTGATGATGATGATGATGATGATGATGATGATGATAAAGGCCACCTAATTATCTACGGTTCACTTAATAAGGAAGACCAGTGAATACCCTATGATTCAGTTAAGAATGAATAAAAGCAAAGATTCTAGAATTCACTTTAGAATGGAGACCAAAAATACCCTAGTTATGAATGAAGGCCAAATATTCTATGATCCACATAAGAATGAAAACAATCAAATAATAGTTAAGAATGAAGGATTCACTTCAGAATGGGAACCGGCGAATACTCTAGGTTTCACTTAAGCATAACGACCAGTAAATATACAATGATTCAACTAAGATTGAAAACAGCAAATACTCAAAGATAGACTTAAGAAATAAGACGAGCAAATATCCTAGGGTGTACTTAAGAGCATCAAATAATCTAAAGTTCACTTTATAAAAAAAGATTATCGCATAGTCTAAACTTTACTTAAAAATCAAGACAAACAAATTTTCTATGAATCAATTAAGAAAGAATCACAGCAAATATTCTAGGATTCATTAGAGAAGGACGACAGGAAATAATCTAAGAGTCACTTGATAATGAAGACTAGCAAATACTCTGGGATTTACTTATGAATGAAGATTTGTAAATACTCTATGATTCACTTAAGCATGAAGACCAGCAAAGAAAGTCGGATCATACGAGTATAACAAGGAAGACAGGAAAATACTCTAGGATTCACTTAGGAATGAAGAATAACAAAGAATAGTAAATACTCAAGATTTAATTAAGAAGGAAGAACAGCATTTAACTTAAGATTCAATTAAGAATGAATTGAAAAATACCTTAGTAAAGAATGAAGACCATAAAAGAAAAGCGGACATTATCAGAATACAGAGCAGCAAAGACACAAGATAACAATGAAGGGCAGCAAATACTCTAGGATTCATTTAAGAATAAAGACCAGAAAATTCCTTATAATTCACTTGAGAGTAAATACCAAATAATACTCTACGATTCACTTAATAATGAAGACCATTAATACTCTAGAACTCACTTAGGAATGAAAACCATCAAAGAACATAGGATCATATAGAAATGAAGATAGGCAAAGACCATTGAAACAACGAAGCCAGCAAATACTTTAGGATTCACTAATAATGGAGACCAGAAAATTCCCTGAGATTCATGTAAAATCAATTACCAGCAAATAATCTAGGATTCACTTTAGAAAAAAGACCAGCACATGCGCTCATTTCGGAATGAAGACCAGTAAATAGTATAAGATTCAATTAAGAAAGGAGACCAGCAAATATGATGGTATTCACTTATGAATGAAAACTAGGAGCAGCCTAGTATAGGTTATATATTAGCCTTCTTAAGGCTGTCTTTTTTATGTTCTTAAATACCAGAGGATCGATAAAACATGAAGAGGAGCAAATAATTTAGTATTTAGTTATGAATGAATACCAGGAAATATTATAGGATTCAATTAAGAAGAAGACTAGCAAATACCCTAGAATTCGCTTAAGAATGAAGGCCAGTAAAATAGTTGGTCTTCATTATTATTGATACTAAAGACCAGCGAATAATTTAGGATTTACTTAAGAATGATGACCAGCAAATACTGTAGGATTCACTTAAGAAATAAGACCAGTAGATATGGTAAGATTCACTTAATAATGAAAATCAGCAAATATCCTAGTTAAAAATGAAGGCCAGCAAATGTTCTAGGATTCATTTGCGAAAGGGGATCAGCAAATTCCCTAGGATTCACCGGAGACGACGAGCCAATACTCAAGAGTTCACTTAAGAATGAAGACAAGCAAATATTCAAGGATTCACTTAACAATGAATACTAGCCATTACACTAGATTTATAAAAAAAAATGAATAAGAACTAGTGCTCTAGGATTCACTTAAAATGAGGACCAACAAATACTCTAGGATTCAGCTAAGAATGAAGACCGGCAAAAAAACCTTGTTAAGAATGAAGACCAGCAAATATTATCTGAATCTTTAAAGAATCGCAAGCAGTAAATACTCTAAAATTAACTTAAGAATTAAGATCAGCAAATATTCTAGCATTCAGTTAGAAATGAAAACGAGCAATTACTCTAGGATTCATTTAAGGATGAACGCCAGTAAAACTCGAGGATTCATTTAAGGATGAACGCCATGAAAACTCTATGATTAATTTAAGAATGAAGAAAGGCAAATTCTCTATTTAATAATACAGATCACTTTTTACTCTAGCATTCTATTAAGAATCAGACAATGGCTTCGCTACTAAGATTAAAATTTAAAATCTAAAAAAAAGCAGCCATGGTTATTTTTTTTATAATTTTCTGAACTTCGCCAATTGTAATAATTTTATAAATGAACTCTAAACTAAATTCTCCCCCTTTCAAAATACCACGTTGCTAAAATATAGAATTATAGAAGAAGATATATAAAAATAAATTTTCTGATCTTCACCATTTGTAATTCTTTGGGTTTTAAAAAATTCACAAAATTTCGATACTTATATTTATTTCTGAACTTCACCATTTTGTTTTTTGATATTATAAAAGAATGATTAGAAATAACTTTGATAAAAAACATAAGTCATAACCAAACTAAGATGAAATTATTATTCAAATACTCAAAAAATTCCCTTCTTAAATTATAGAGGTAGTGATGATGATGATAAAAAAATGCAAATACTCTAAGATTCGCTTACGAATGAAGACCACCAACTACTCTAAGATTCAATTAATAATAAGGAACAGCGAATAATCTAAGATTCACTTAAGAATGAAGACCACCAACTGCTCTAAGATTCATTTGGGAATAAATTCAAGCAAATACTCTTGGATTCATTTAAGAATGGGAGCAACAAATAGTTAAGGATACATGTGATAATGAGGACCATTAAATTATATATGATTCACTTTGGGTGTAACTAGTAAATACTCTACGACTCACTTAAGATTAAGGAACAGCAAATACCCTACAATTTACTTAAGTATGAAGATCAACAAATACTCAAGGATTCAATTAAAACTAAATAATTGCAAATATCCTTGGATTCGCTTAAAAATGAAGACTAGAAAATACCCTATGATTTAATTAAGAATGAAGACAGCAAATAGCCTATGATTCATTTAAGAATGAAGACAGGCAAATACATTAGTTAAAAATTAAGACCACCAAAGAGCATAGAATAATATATGATTGAAGATCAGAAAAGACCCTAGATAAGAATGAAGGCCAGAAAATAGTCTAGAATTCACTTAAAAAAGAGGACCAACCGATTCCCTTGGATACACTTGAGAATGAATACCAGCGATTGCTTTAGGATTTATTAAACAATAAAAAAGGCAAATAATATACTATTCACTTAGGAATGAAGACCAGCAAATACTTAAGGATTTACTTAAGAATAAGACCACATAATAGCCTAGTATTGAATTAAGAATGAATACCCGCAAATACTCAAGGATTTAGCAAAGAAATAAGAGAAGGATATGTATACTCTACGATTTCCTTAGGAATGAAGACCATCAAATACTCTAGGATTCATTTAAGAATGAAGACCATCAAATTCTACATGATTCACTTAAGAATTATTGAGTAGCTTTTCGCAGACTCCTTCGTTTCTTATGTTCTCCAATACCCTGAATGAGCCTCTAAGTTCCACTCATGATTCAAGACCAGAAAATATTATAGGATTCGTTTAAGAATGAAGACCAGCAAAAATCCTAGGATCTATTTAATAATGAAGACCAGCGAATACCCTAGGATCTACCTAAGAAGGAAAAGTAGCAAAGACCTTAGGATACACTTAAAGCCAGCTCTACAATAAAACGAAAAGATGGGAGGCTGGGTTTCTACACAAGAGCTGTCTCATATAGGCTCGTAAAATTAGACTATTAAGACTCTCGGTTCTTACATAAGCCTACCAGAACCAAGAATGTAGATCATTCACCACGTCTATAAGACGCTTTCGCAAACAGGGAATGGAGGCTATGTAGTGCGGCTTCTAGAGCTGTTATTACAGATTCATGTCTAATGAAGCTTCATCCCTTTTAAGAAATGAAAAAATAAATAAATAAACCAAGAAAGAAGAGAAAAAGGAAATATAGAAAGTACAGAGACCTATGAAGCCAAAATAAAAGCAAGGACAGAAGAGATAGAAAAACAAAAATAAAAGCGAAAAGAACCAAAATGGCTAAGAACAGAGGAGGTGCAAAAATTCTAAAGGGAAAAGGATGTAGGGGTCAAGTAGCAAGTATTCTCTGGATCTAATAAGTCAGCGTGTGTCTTGCGTCCTTCAGTAGCTTTCCGATCAGACGGACCGAATCCCACCTGTTTACCATTAAGTCCGACTCATCCCCCTAATAGCTGCTGACCAGGGTCTCAAAGGATTAACCCTGTCTGGGTTGAACAATGACCGAGAATTCTGGGGCAGAAAGGGTTATCTTGACCCTCTAATGACAGCAGACCCTGCCCTTTTGACTGATTCCACACAATCCTGGATGAAAGAGATCAAATATCCGGTTTTATTGAGCTGCCTTCCACTTTGACCCAACACCCGCCTCAGAGGTGCTGTGTATACCTGCAGTTCGGTGTGTATGCTTCAAGTGTATGTGTGCCTTCACTCGTATTTATGGATGTATTCATGGCAGATTTATATAAATATATCTGCGGATATTTTAGTTTAAGAAAACTTTCTCAACACAGTGTCTTCTTGTTCCTTTCTATAATATTATAAGGTTCGTTGAACGTTATAGTTTCCTCTTTATTGGAACTATGTAACTTCAGTGCATTTTTAATTTCCTTTAATTCCACTACTTGGCATGATCAAACTTGCCTAAAGGACGCCTTTGGGGTATTTTTTTAAGTTAATTAACTTTGGTAAACAGCCTGACTAGTCTTAAAAAGTATCAGGCCTAGAAACAAATCAGGATCATTAATATTAAGGTGTTAACCATCGATTGTTGTTTTTTTTTCTAAAACTAGAAGGTAATCATTATTAAATGTATTCAATATAAACTTTAATCATGGAAATAGTCACAATTATTCATAACAACGCTGGGGAGCCCTCACTTTTATAACAGCTGGTTGTGATGAAATATAAGCATTCAACATTGATATGATTCTCCACCGCCTTCACATTTCTTCATTAAGATTATGTGGTAGTGATAGAAATATTTCATAATTAGATGGTGCAATGATATGGAAGATGAGGGAAAACTTCTTAATCTAGGTCAACTAACGTTTCCTTGGTCGCTTGTGCCGCGTGTAGAAACCTATTGTTATGAAGATGTAGCCTCCTTCCCTACCAATAATGATAATGGGTTCTCATAATTTGAAGCCTCTATGAAATAGTTGTATTAAGTTTGGAACTGTTGTCAGTATTTTAGAATGCTCTTTTATACATGTCAATGCATTTATTCGGGAAAACAAACGATCGGTTAACTTATTGGCTCCCGGATGCCGTGTGTAGCATATGTTACAGTGATATCAGATGGGATGCAATATGTTATTTTGTGTATTCCAGATGCATCTACTAACGACGAGAATATAGTTACAGGTGTCAAAATAATATGACTAAGGTTAGATTAGCTTACATGTTACTAGTGGTATGTTGCATTGATGCAAAATATGAAACAATAGGTTCAATAATTGTTTTGAGAAGCAATAAGTTAAAATGGTCCATTAAGAAATATTATACTCGGTGATCCAGGAAAAATGGGACCCATTAGAAAAGGCCATATCCATTACATTATATTCTAAATTAGGAATTTGTCGGGATTTTTTTTTCTCGTTTTTAAAAAAGCTTTTACAAATTGGCCAAGAGCAAATTTGGGGATATGGATCTAGTCATGGTTAAAAGCGTTTACATTATTTTATCGATAAGAGTATATTTTAATTTCAAATTGTTTTTAAAATAAATTAGTGAAATTCAGAAATAAATAAATATGATTATCGAATGTTTTGAATTTTTAAAACAAAAGAATTAGAAATAGTGAAGTTCAGGAATATTTTACAAAGTTTGGCATAGCTGTTTTTTTTTGTGTTTTTTTTTGATAATTCGAAAGTTTTATCGAAGTTCTTTCTAAAATAGATTTTCAATTTTAATCTTTACCAGGAGAAAAAGTGCTACTGTCCCCTATAAACGAGTAAAACAAAATGAAATCATTAGAGCATATTTAGATAGAAAAAAAAGTGATAATTGTTGATTTTTTTATATTTCAAAAGAATTTCGCTAGGTTTTTTTCTGACTTTAGACCTAAAAAATAAGCATCGATGTGAAAAAAAATAGACCGAGAGTAAGTAATTAGGGGATGTGTACTGGAAACACGTGTCAGAGCCGAATAGGATGTGGACCACAGACCGAAGGTCTGCATGCGTAGCGCAAGCTCCTCGTTCAAGAAGGAATGGCGAAGCCGCTCTTCTTGTATGCTTAATATTTTGTCTCTTAAAATCTATATATCATTCAAAAGAGCAAAGTTACAAGGTTATTATTATTATTTTAAATTACTTCCTGATATACAATATTTCTTGGCATCCTTCTGTCTCGGAAGAGAATGGAGAGTGCGCCATCGGAGTCAGTCTGAGGTGGAACTGCAGTGCCGGCTGTGATTGTACAACCCAATCCTTGAACGGCAAGTCCTGTTGCAGTTGCTGCTTGTGAAGACGGTGTTGTCCGGTTGTGCTGACTATTGTTTATGTCGATGGGACAGCGGCACTGGAGTGACCTCTCCAGGGCGCAGCCTTGGCAAAGTGTATGGAGATCCTGGGTTGCCCAGTCATCAAGATCACCCTCTCGGCCTCACCGGTGCCATCCAAACGAATGCATAGCAGTATGTTTGGCACTCGATTTGCTGCAGCAGCTGCCGGAGTCAGTGATCACAGCCCACTGGTCCGCCTTTGAGGCTCCACTCTTGATTTGGAAGGTTTACTCACCTACACTTGACTGATGAATCAGTCAAGGATCTCCCCCACCCGGCTAACCGTTGGCTGCTATAGTCAGATCGTCTGCCTAGCTTGGTGGTAGAGTGTAAACAGCATTCCCTCATGTGGTTAAGCCCTCCGGCTTAGGCAGTGTAACGGGGTGTGGCGCTTGAAGCAAGCACCTGAGAGTTTAGAAGATGGATGAGGACCAGTGGTGCTCGTCCACCTTATCAGGTAGGGTGCAACCGTCAGACAGCAAAGGTACTACCTATATCCAGAGCCCTCTACAATATAAAATATTAAATTCATAACTGTACCCCTGGCAACGACTTTGAAGGATTAAATTTGAGAAAGCATCTCATCTCTACAGATAGGATGACTTCACATAAAATCTAAGCAGCACTACTGAACGTTCTTAAAATAACGACAGTCTTGGCGTTCCTGTATTTCTTCGTTTCCTCTCTTGATCTTCTCTTCCCCGTTCTTCAAGTTAATATCAGGAAAATCGACAGTAATGATTTTTTTATTTAGAAAACAAGAGGAGTGGCTTTGCCACTTCTCCTTACAGGAGCGGCCTTGTCACTTCCTTCAGAAACAATATACAATACAATATTGTTCAATTAAAAAAACAAAGCTCCTCTCAGTCCATGAAGTCCTATTGGAGGCGTAGTCAAAAGTGTGAATGCTTAGTCTATAAAATCTTAACATCAAAAGTATCTTCGTTTGAATGATGTTAAAACCTTAATAAAAAGAAAAAAGAGGAACATCTTCGGCATTCGCTTTGCAGGAAGATCTTCGGTCTGTGGCCTACGGCCTATCTGTCTCCAGCAACAGCGTTTTGGTAAACACAATTTAAATGGTTTCTAGTAAATCTCCATATCACTATATTTTAAGAAAAGGTTTTTGAAGGAGGTTTGAATAATAATAGATAGATTTTTCTCTTAGTACGTTGTGACTGAGGTATATTCATCCAAGTTCATTCTAAGAGTTCATTCTTAAGTTGTTGTTTTTTTTGGGGGGGGGGTCGTATATTCGAAAGTTTTAGCGAAGTTATTTCTAAAATATATTTTCAATTTTAATCTTTATCAGGAGGAAATAGCCTCTGGCCCCTAAAAGTAAATAACACAAAATGAAATTATTAGAGCAAATTTAAATGGAGAAAAAAGAATCCTGAGGATTATTTTTTCCGTATTTAAAAAGACTTCTATAAAGCCTTTTTGGCCTTTAGTCCTATAAAATAATCATCCATAGTAAAAATAAATATACCACGAGAAAATTATTAGATATGTACTTCTTCTTCGTCGTCGTCGGCTTTAATAGGCTAATGCCCGTCTTTATACGGGGTCGCTGTATGGCATGTTGGTCTCGAGTCCCTTCTCCCTCATGTCAGCTTGTATGCAGTCTCTCCATCTAATCTTGGGTCTTTCTCTCCTCCTCCTTTTCTATATTTCCATCTCCAAAGTTCTTCTCTCGTCACTCTCTCCATCCCTCTTCATTATGCGTCCATACCATCTAAGTCTTGCTTCCTGTATCTTCTTCGAAATCTCAGCCACCTTTGTTCTTCCTCTGATCCTTGTATTTGCGATTCTGTCCTCCCTCGTCACGCCACACATCCATCGCAGCATCCTCATTTCTGATACTTCCATCCTCTTCTCATTACTCTTCTTCACAGGTAATGTCTCTGCTCCATACGTTATAGTTGGTCTTACAACAGTTTGTATACTTTTCCCTTTAATTTCACTGGCATTTTCCTGTCACACAGAACCCCTGATACATCCCTCCAATTCTTCCATCCCGCTTGAATCCTTCTGGTTATTTCCTTATCTTGATTTCCCTCTACTGATATGGTAGATCCCAAATACTTGAAGGCATCTACTCTCTTTATTACCACACCATATAACCTAATGCTTTCACCTCTGTCCTGCTCTTCTTCTGTACACTTCATATATTCTGTCTTTGTTCTACTTATCTTCATCCCTCTGTTTTCCATTACTAACCTCCACTCCTCCAGCCCTTGCTCTACCTCTTATTTAGACTCACTGGCTAAAACCACATCATCTGTATACATCATGTCCCAGGGTATCCCCACTCGCACGTTCTCAGTTAACACGTCAAAGACAATGTTAAAGTGGAAGGGGCTTAACGCAGAGCCCTGATGCAGCCCCACCTCCACCCCAAAACTGTCTGTCACGCCTACTTCACTCCTTACCCGTGTTTTGACACTTCTGTACATTTCCTTCACCAATCTTACATAATTTTCAGGTACTTTTCTTTCTCTCAAGCACCTCCATAGTTCTTGTCTCGGTATTCTGTCATACGCTTTCTCCAGATCTCTAAAATCCATATGTAATTCCTTCTGTTTCTCCCCTTTAAAAAATGTTAAACGAATAGGCCGTTTCCAAAGCCGGATAGGACGTTGGCCACTTCGGTCTTTGGCCTGCAAAGAGGAAGCTCCTCTTATAGGGAGGAGTGGCGAAGCCGACCCTTTTGTACCCCCAAAATTTACTCTTAGTCTAGGATTTTTCCGATCCATGCTTATTTTCCCATCCTAAAAGCAAGAAAAACTTTTAGCGGAATTCTTTTGATATTCAGTAAAAACAATCCACAGAGCTCTTTTCTTTTCATCTAACTTAGCTCTTATAAGCGAAAAAATATTAAAAAAACACCCATGCCATAATTTTAATACCTTTTCTGAACTTCCCGATTGGTAATTATTTTTTTTATTTTGAAACATTTGATACTCATATTTATTTTTTTGTGACTCACAAACTAAAATTCAAATTTTTCATAAAACTATGAAATGTGGGAAATATTTAATCATAAAAAACTGAAGATATTCTAAAGAAAAACTTTAGATATAAAAATTACCAGGCAATTTCTTCGTCACTTTCCCTTATGAAAAGGGGGAGCTTGCGGTTTGCTACTAAGATGAAAATTTAAAATCTAAAAAATAGCAGCCATAGTTAAATTTTTATAAATTTTCTGAACTTCGTTAATTATGATAATTTTTAAAAGGAACTCTAAACTAAATTTCCCCCCTTTTAAAATATCAGGTTGCTAAAATATAGAATTATAGAAGAAGATATATAAAAATAAATTCTCTGAGCTTCACTATTTGTAATTCTTTGGGTTTTAAAAAAATCTCAAAATTTCGATACTTATATTTATTTTTGAACTTCATCATTTTTTTTTTTTATATTACAAAAATGATTAGAAATAACTTTGATAAAATAGCATAAGTCATAACCAAACTAAGATAAAATTATTATTCAAATACTCAAAACAATCCCCTTCTTAAATTATAGAGTTAGTGATGATGATTAGTAATGATAATGATGATAACAAATACAAGCTGAACCTGCGGAACTCCGCTTAACATGAGCAGCTTGTGCTTTGCAGACAGACCTTGGATTTGTGGCCTATCTGGTTCTGGCAATGGGCTTTTTATCTTAAAATAATTAAAAGATTTCCAGTACATAACTCCTAATAATTTACTCTTCGTCCATGTTTTTTTCAGATCCATTTTTTGAAACGTGACTAAAATAGGAGGCAGGGCTGATTTTTCCGATCCAAATTTACTTTACAATTTGCATTTGGTTTATTGGGTTTTAGGGGGGGAGTAATTTCCTCGGGCTAAAGATTAAAATGGAAAATCTATTTTAGAAAGTACTTCGATAAAACCTTCGAATATACGAAAAACAAAAAAAAAGAGCCATGTCTTAATTTTAATATTTTTTTTCATTTTATTCTGAACTTCAGTATTTGTAATTCTTTTTGTTTTAATAATTCCAAAACATTTGATAATAATATTTATTTTCAAAAGGTTCAATTTTCTTTAAAAAGTTAAATAATTTAGGTAACAAACATGGTCATCTTAAACTTGACAAAAAATCTTAGTAAATGGCTTGAAATTTTCCCAAGTTAAAATATATTGTTATTGTTTAAAAAAGGTGATATCTAATTTGATAAAAAAAGAGAAAATCTGATTTTCGAAAATATAATGTTTTAGAAAATTATTAAATTGGAGAAAATCTTTAAGGTTATCTGAATTAAATTTGGCAAGAATTATTAATAATGATTTTTTAATCTAGCTTTTATAAATTATAAACAAAATACGGATATATATATATATATATATATATATATATATATATATATATATATATATATATATATATATATATATATATCAATCAACCTAAGTTGTAAATTCTTGGAGTTTTAAAAAATTCACAAAATTTCGATACTCATATTTATTTTTGAATTTCACCATTTGGTTTTTGAAATTATAAAAAAATTATTAGAAATAACTTTGATAAAAAAACATAAGTCATAACCAAACTAAGATGAAATTATTATTCAAATACTCAAAAAAATCCCCTTCTTAAATTATAGTTAGTGAAGAAAGTAAAATTAAATAAATAATAACTAAAACCTAAACGGAAAAGCAGCAAACCAACACTACATATTAACTAGTAGAGTATTGGACGAGAGAATGGACAACTTTATTGAAGCGTTAAAAATAATGTTCAAATGATCAATGCAATATTCAGAGATATAAAAAAATGGAACAGAGCTAACTTTTTAAAAAGAGAAACATTTATAATGAAAAAATTTTATAGGTCTGCTAGTTTAACCACTATGGTAGAGAAAAAGTTGGAAAATATATAATTTATGATAAAATAGATAAATATTTAGATGATTGTGAATAAATAAATAATGGATACTTTGCATGGCTTTAGAAATTATTTATCATGTTTGACAAACTCTTTAGAATTTCTGAATTTATTTTTTAAAAACGAGGTAATGGAAATATTTACATAATACACTTATACTTTAGCAAGGCATTTGGAAAAGTGCCACGTAAAAGAGTAGTTTATAAGAGTAAACTTTAGGGAGTCTGTTCAACAAATTCACTATTATGAATGAAGAACTTGCGCAAGACCAGCTACAGCTCTGCATCTTAATCATCATAATATGATCCCTTATCCCACTTTCTAACCCACTAAACTTAGAAACTACTAATTTGCCCATACTAGTAAACATTTTAAATAATTGTATCGTGTCTCCCCTCAAGCATCTCCTTTCAAACTAGAACATAAGTGCGTTTAACCTCAAGATGTGGCAAGGAAGGTATCTATCTAGTTGCTCTTCTCTGAACTGACTCTAGCTATCAACATGTTGTTTTAAGGGGAGTGCGACCCTGGAATACAATATTCCAAGTTAGGTCTGCCATAGGTCTTTTCCCCTCGAAGTTTAGGCAAGAAGACATGAAAATCTGCAGAAGATATGATATATAGAGGCAGATCTTACTAGCATTAGGAGTAGGAGAACAAAATGCTGATGTTGAGGGCCTGGATAACACGTATGCCATAAGAATTAAACAGATTTAAGATAACCTCTTTGTTTTATAAATAACACATAAATAGCAATGTTATAACGGGTGGCCCAAAAGTTACTTCACATTTAAAAAAAATAATAACACAAAAACTATTTAAGTTATAAAAGTGGGTGATATATAAAGTGAAAAAGGAGATCTTGGGATTTAATTGTGGTACAAAAGTGACTTCACATTTTTATTGTGTATCTATAATACGTATATAATACACAATAATACCCGACTAATTATTAACCCAGAATGGCAAGATACAACAAAGAACAGCGAGCAAGAATTGTGACTACTTATTAAAAACATAATGGATCAATTGTTACTCTGCAGAGGGACTTTAGAACAGCATTTAATCAACGAAATAGTCCCTCGAGGCATTGCATTCTTACAATGGTATCAAGGTTCAGAGAATCCGAGTCTGCAGGTGATAAAGAACGCTCTGGTAGACCGAGATCTGTGCGAAATGCAGGTGTCATTCAGCGTGTGTTAACGAGTGTTCAACAACAGCCACAAACATCAACTAGTAATTTCTCGAACATCATTGCAACACATCCTAACAAAAGAAGTGAAACTTCATCCATACAAAATTCAAATAACTCAACAATTAAATTTTGCAGACCATCAAAAAAGAATAAACTTTGTACGTGCATTTTTGGGACTAACAAATGATCTGACTTTTACCTCGCACCTAATCATGGCCGATGAAGCTCATTCTCATATTACTGGATACGTTAATAAAAAAATTGAAGATTGTGATGTGCTGAAAACCCCATAATAATTCATGAGCAGCCTCTCCATGCACTGAAAGTTACGGTCTGGTGCTGCATAACCAGTTCGAGATTCATTGGTCCCTACTTCTTCGAAGATGATGACGGAAAAACAGTGACAGTAACAGAGGACACTTACAGATAAATGATACAAGATTATTTATTGCCATAACTGGAAGATTTAGATATGCACGATATGTGGTTTCGACAACACTAAGAGCAGCCTTCCCTGGTCGATTAATTTCACGTTTAGGTGACGTTATTGGCCACCACGATCACCTGATTTTACCCCTCCAGATTTTTTTCTTTGGGGATACCTTAAAGAAAAGGTATATGTAAATAAACCTAATAATCTTCAAAAATTAAAACAAAACATCATTAAAGAAATCGACAAAATCACTCCTGATGATTTGGAAAATGTCATGGAAAATATGGTGCAAAGAATCCGCCTTTGTTTTAACAATAATGGAGAACATTTGAAGGATATTATATTTAAATAATAAAAATTCAAGATCTCCTCTTTCATTTTATATATCACACACTTTTATAACTTAATTAGTTTTTGTGTCATTAATTTTTAAAAATGTGAAGTAACCTTTGGGCCACCCGTTATATGCCCCAAACAATTAACAAGCAATACCAAATTTTTCGGAAACATGTAATATCATAGAAATATAACAGAGAGGCAGACGAAGCTCTGTGAAAATAAAGCAACACCTAAATGATGCAGGCAGCTCAATAGCGCGTCAAAAATCTCTTGGCAGTGATGAGGGCATTTATTCTCCGAGGCAGGCTCTCCACGAGGAAGCCACACCTCAGGGGTGTGATACTGGCCCACTCCTAAATGATCACTGCCTTCAGTTGCCCATTGAAGCATAGTTGACGACGTCTTACGGCCTCTTTCGCCTCCTGCCAGAGCTTTTCTAGTGGATTAATATCAGGATACTAAGGTGGCCAGTCCTTCACAGTGATATTTTTTCTCCCGGAACTACTGTATGGTGGACGCAGACTTGTAATATGGGTCAGTTTCTTGCTAGAAAATCACATTTCGGGAGTTTCTGGAGAAGTCTTAAGCTGAGGGCAGCATGGAATCTCTCAGGACAACTTGGTACTTCCTTGAATCTATAGTGGCATCAGATCAGTGAGACAAACCACCCCTTAACTTGACATGCACCTTCATACCATTCTTGATTACACCGCTTCCCCGACCTCCTGAAGTCTCTAAAGCTGGCTGAGGCCAAGAACAACGGAAACATGGATTTATCGGATCATAAGACACGTCTCCACTGACGCATGGTCCATTGGCTGTGATCACGTGCCCAAGCCAGTCGACGTTACTTCAAGTGAAGGTTAATCAGCGGCTGCTGGAGCACTTTACATGACTTCGGGCCTTTTGCAAGCAGTCTATGACGTAGTGTTCTGGCGGATCCATTAATCTGTCCGCCATCTGCCCTTTCATGTTGCAGCTATACTGCAGTTTTCTTAAGATCCCGAAGGTTCATGTGACGCAGAGACCTCTCGTCACGTTGCGTATTGACTGACCCTGGGTTATCTAGAACGAGGTCGGTTTTGGATGTTCCTACTTTCTTGGATCCTCTTCAACACTTCTGCAATGCCGGAATGTGATCTGCCGACCCTCCGGGCGATTTGTCGGCAGCTGAGATCCTCCTCGGGCAGCGAGCGTCTCAAACTTCTTTCCTCCACGATATTGTTACGTGTTTTAGGCATTATCATATCATTATCAGATTCTGTCGCCATCGAATAGAAGATTAATCAACAAATAATATGTGTTATATGAAGCCATTTTCACTGTAGCATACGGCGTATGATGCCATGATTTCATACATTCCAAGAGCATCGCCATTTAGATATTCAAAAAATAATAATTATAAAGATGCTTTAATTTTATTTTGTTTTTCAAATTGCTTGAACACATAAAGGTAACTCTACACAAACATGTTCATAGACATACCCAAGGAATAAGAAAAAATCAAGGTGCCCGAAAACTTTCGGCTGCGGAGGTAGATAACAACCACACATTCCTCTTCATCTACCTGCATTGTACCATAATAAAAAAAATCCTTCTAAAAAAATTTAGCAATCAGGATCTACCTCATCTGAACCCATCTTCCGCCTCCCTTGATAAACCCTTACACTCTAAGTGTTCTGAAACTTGCTTTTTAATAAAATTGTCAAATATCTTACCATAAAATTAAACTCCTTCTTTCATTTCCTAAATATAGGAACTACCATTGTTACCATCTAGTGATCAGGTATCTTCTCCCCCCCCCCAATACTAAGAACAACCTAATTATTTTTTTAAGGTTTAACAAAATACTTCTAGTTCTCTCCTTAACCCTCCTCATAATTTATCTCCCCGATGTTTAAACTATCTAAGCTTTCTTCCTTTCCCTGAGGATAAACCAAGCTTGCAAAGTCATGGCTTTCCTATGTAAAGACTGATACAAAGTATTCATTTAGGAACTCGAACAATATTAAGAGAGTCCTCTCCTCTCTTCTCATTTCCTCCCCTCTCCTCTCATTTAGTCTCTTCTTCTCTCTTGTCCTCTCCTATCCTCTCCCCTCCTTTCCTCTCTTCCCCTCTCCTTTTCTCTCTTCTCTCAACACGGCTTCCGAAGGCAACGGTTATGCCTGACGAACCTTGTGGAATTCTTGCACTTCGTCTTCAGTGAGCACGATCGGGACAAGGCGGTGGATGTGGTCTACTTAGACTTTCAGAAAGCTTTTAATAAGGTACCACACCGCTGCCTTCTCCGGAAAGTGCGAGCGCTGGGCATAGACGTAAAAGTAGCAGGCTAGATAGAGAACTGGCTAAGTTGCAGACGGCAACGGATGGTGCAAGAATGGACAGGCTTCTGAGTGGGTGCCCGTTACTAGCGAGGTGCCTTAAGGTTCTGTCCTGGGACCACTACTATTTATCATCTAAGTCAACGACATGGACGTTGATATGGTTGCGAAGATTTCTAAATTTCCCGACGATACCAAGTTTGGTATGAACTTTGCAAAGGATGGAAATACTGCCCGCCTGGAGGAAGATCTTCGGAAGATTGGGGAGTGGTCGGACACGTGGCAAATGCCTTTTAACGTGAACAAATTCAAAGTGATGCATATCGGCCACCGAAACCCCCAATCTCAGCATATCCTTAAGGGCACTGCTATTGAATCCACCGACAGTGAGAAGGATTTGGGTGTAACAGTCACTAGTGACCTCAAGTTCTCGAAACAGTGCATTGAGGCGGAGAAAAAGGCCCAAAGGATGCTAGGCTACATAAAGCGCCAGTTTGGATATCGGAACAAGGAGATTGTACTATGTTTGTACAACTCACTTGTCCAACCGCACCTGGAGTATGCCGTACAATTTTGGAGTCCTTCGTTTCGAAAGAACATCGCGAGATTGGAACGCGTGCAAGCCAGGGCAACCAAACTGATTCCCTCTATCAGACATAAAAGTTATGAAGATAGATTAAGGGAATTAGATCTGTTCTCGTTAGAAACCCGAATACTGCGTGGTCAGCTCATCGAAGTTTTCAAAATACTTCGAGAGTTCGACAATGTTGACTACAGGGGTATTTTCACACTTGTTGAGAGCAGAACAAGAAATCACGGCTTTAAACTTGAACTGAAGCGTTACAACCGCGATTTGTGTGGAAAACTTTTCACCTACAGTATCTGCGGTAGTTGGAACGCACTTCCAGTTGAAGTTGTCAACAGTGAATCTGTTGACCAGTTCAAGTCAAGACTAGACAGGGTCTTGAAAAGTGGCCGTTTAAGGACGTAAAGCATTTGAGCAGAGATGTATGTGCCCGCTCGACTGCTAGTCCAAAGGTACCCTCTTTGAATGGACCGTAAGGTCTTCTAGGGTACTTTCTTTCCTTGTTACTCCTTTTCCCTTCTCTTCTCTCCTCTCTTTTCATCTCCTTCCCTCCCCTCTCCTATCCTCTCTTTCCTTTCCTCTCCTCTCCTTTCCTTTCCTCTCCTTTCCTTCCCTCTTCTCTCCTTTCCTCCTTTCTTCTCTCATTTCATCTCCTCTTCTCTCCTTTCCTCTCTACTCCTCTCCTTTCCGCCCCTCTCCTTTTCTTTCTTTTCCTCTCCTCTCCCCTCCACTGCTGTCCCCTCATCTTCTCTCTTCTCTTCTCCTGTCACCTTCTCTTCTCTCCTCTCCTTTCCTCTCATTTCGTCTCCTCTCATCTCCTTTCCTTTCCTCTCTTCTCTTCTCTTCTCTTTTCCTCTCCTTTCCTTTCCTCTCCTCTCCGCTTCCGATTCCCTCTAAATTTTAATATATTTTTTTTTGTTTTTTAAGAATCCAATCTATTTGAGTGTTAGTTATTTCAAAGTAAGCGAAAACTAACGAAGGCATCTCCGCCGGAAAGTTTGTACGGAGAGAACCGTAAAGAAAATGGTGAAATTAGGAGAAGTGAAAGTATGTGAAAGATATATTAGTGCATGCATTAAGGCAAGGGGGGGGGAAGGCCTCTGCGCATGTTGGGTTCGAGGCACGCATTTTACGGATGTTAGCTGCAGCTGTACCTGACACCCCCTTGCGGGTTATTTATTAAGAAAAAAACAGGGAAAAACCAAGGTGGGAATCTCGGCAAAAGTGGTTTGTTAAGAAATCGAT
Organism: Ceratothoa steindachneri; assembly: GCA_963969495.1. Lineage (NCBI taxonomy): Eukaryota > Metazoa > Arthropoda > Malacostraca > Isopoda > Cymothoidae > Ceratothoa > Ceratothoa steindachneri. The sequence goes on from OZ018330.1 coordinate 58,263,321, forward strand.
AAAGTAAGGGGAAGTGAAAATGGGTGTGTCAGATTCATAGCTGGAGTACTTGAGACCCTTGGAGGTCTCGCAACTCTCCTGAACCTCGCATCGATTCCGGGGGGATCAGAAATCTCGCTCACTTCGACAAGGGCATGGCCTGTGCCATAAAGAAGAGAAGAGGTGGGCAGACAGCAACAAAGGAATGGGTGGCTTAGAACAAAATCCCATCAATCCTGACTGTTGAGGCCAGTAGGGCTTAATCAGGCAAGGCCAACAGGTCCACTCCCGCAAGACAACCCGCTTGGTGAAGAAAGTGAAATTGGGGAGAGTTGCGCCCCTCTTTGTCTCTACTACAGCCCCCACTCCTCACACCGCCCCCAGACTATGCGCTGCCTCACTTCACCTAACTTCACCACTTTACGATTCTCTGTTTAGCAACCTTCCAGTGTGTTGGGCCCTCGTTGGTTAAAGAGGCCATAGACGAAACTATAAATGAGATTTTGGGAGGAAAAATATTGAGAAAAGAGAGGAAATTGATGTGATTAACGATGGCATTTTAATTCAGAGGAGAAAGGCAGATAAGTTCGTTAATTGCGCATCCCACACCTTCCCACTCCCTTTTCAATCATGGGCGTGATCGTACGTCCGGATAATGAAATGTACATAAGGATCAGAACACAACCGGATTTAGAATTGTTCAAGCCTTAATTTGAGTTGGTGAGGCCCCTCGCTGACTCGGTGGGGGCCTACGCTCACCTAGTGAGGTCCCAAGCAGATTTGGTAGGAGAGCGCGCTGACTTGGTGGGGGCCTAATCAGACTTGGCGATGTTCTACTTAGGCTTGGTGGGGCCCTACGCATACTTGATGTGGCCCCGAGTCAGATTCGGTGGGGCCCTAACTAAGCAGAGTTGTTCAGTCCATGGGCTATATCATGGTTGGAGGACCCTGGTTAGAAAATTACCCACCGAAGTTGCGTACCCAAACAGGGGCTTGGCTTGCCACTAATCGGGACCCGCACCAATAACTAACCAGTGATTTAATATCGATCAAAATGTTAAGGGATGTATATACGTGAATAAACAATGAAAAATTAATTATAAACAGAAAAATTAAATAACTGAATACAAAAGAGAAACTATACAAAAATAAATTGATAAGTATTGCAATAGAAAATACAGAAATATAAAAAAATATTACTATCAGGAAACAATAAAAATATAAAAGAATTCAACTAAATGAGAGTAATCTCATTAAGGTATGTGGATTTCGAGCTTCTTTGAGTTCCTCATTGTCTAAGACCAAATTCCCATACGGAGAAGTAGTAAAGGAACGAATTAAGGCCAATAAAAATTTGTGATTCTTGGCTATCATAAATGAGCGAACGTTTGTTTACGACCTAGCGTTAACCGACGTCAAATTCACCCCTTTTCCATGTCCTTAAACTCTCGCCACATCTGGTAAGACCGTAGCTGCCATCAGTTGCCAGATAAATAATTAGAGATATTTTTCCCCATTCAATTTTACTACTATACTGAGAAGGAATTAGGCCAGCGGCTATCTAGAATTTATGTTTCCTCTCAATGATTACATTTCATTATTATTCAGAATTATGGAAATAACTTAGATTAATCTTTATATATGATTGAACTTCGTAATTTAGTAACAAAAGATGAGATTTCGTACGCCTTACATCCGATTGGTTGTCTATGCTTAATTAATCAAAGTTGGGGCATCGAATATCCCCTGAAGGTACAGACACAATTAGTGATCGATTAACGCGATAAGGAACGAGGAATACAAAAGAGCGAGATGGGCCCAGCTGCGGCTTAAAGACGCGGAGGTGATGACCCTGAATAAAACAATTACTGTTCTGCCCCTGAAGAGGTGAATTTTTAGATAATGAGAGGATAAGTGATAGCGTCCGGGTGGATAAAACATGTATGTGTTGTTGTATATATATGAGTGTATGTAAGATACGCTTATGAACATAAATAGGGGCCCTTAATTATAATTTATTTGCATATAAAATTGAAGAACTACGTGTAAGAACTACATTGTAAGTGAGGAAGCTGAGGAAACTGATGATGCATTGATGCTACTTGCACTTGCTAGACTATTTACTTAGGACCGTGGCCACACAACTCTCCTATCTGGTTAGCTAAAGTTCGGTTTAGCTTGATTAGATAAGTTAGAACATGCAATATCATAACCATACCTAACTTTCCCCAGTTCACATTCCCTAACGCCATTTTTACGGCCCTTATTAAAAACCTTTATTACAAGATTTCCTCGTTGGTTTCCCTTTTACAAAATATCGAGATGCTAAGTTTTATGTGAACCATGTTGCCCTTCATTGTCCCGAAATCTTTCAAACGGAGAAGATTCGAATATAGACGCTTTTAAATCCTTTCAACCCTTTCCTCACCATAAGAGGCCTCAATGGTGAAGGGAAGAGGCCGTTAATCCCCTCCGCCGAAAGAAAGTTCGTCAGGTATTTCATAACAAAAGGGTGCCGAACCTCTTCTCAAGACTAGACCATAATATCTTACCCTAAAAATTTAAAGCGGGTTTCCCACATGGCCTCTATTCATAATTATGTTTTGGAAGCTTTTAAAGATTAACGCTTCCAATAGACCCTTTGAAAGAATAAGGGGCACAATTTAATGCACCTTTAGAGAATAGACCAATTTATGCACCTTTGAAGAATAGGGTCCCAATGTATGCGCTTTAAAGAATAGTGACCCAATTTATACACATTTGAGGAATGAGGAGGGAAATTTATCCATGAAGAATAGGGGTCCAAATTTATGCACATTTGAAAAATAGGTGCCCTAATGTATGCAGCTTTGAAGAATAGGGGGCCAAATTTATGTACTTTGGAAGAGTAGGGGTCCCAAATTATACACTTTTCAAGAATAAGGGACAAAATATATGCATCTACGAAGAATAATGGAACCAATTAATGCACCTTTGAAGAATAGAGGGCTCATGTAAGCGCCTTTTTGAGAATAGGGGTCCCAATTTATGCACCATTTAATTAAGAATAGTGGCCCACTTCAGGCACCTTGTGAAAAATAGGGGTCCCAATTTATAAACCTTTGAAGAAAAGGGACACAATTTATGCACCTTTGAATATTAAAGATTCCAATAAGGACACAATTTATTCACTTTTAATGGATAGAAGTCCCAGGTTATGCACCTTAGAAGAATACCCTCACAAATTATGCACCTTTTAAGAATAAGGGGTCCACATTTTTGCACATTAGGAGAATAGGAATCCTAATTTATGCATCTTTGAAGAATAGGTGTCCCAATATTTGCACCTTTGAAGTATAGGTTGCCCAATATTTGCACCTTTGAAGAATAGGTGGCACAATTTAGGCAACGTTGAAGAATAGGGGGCCTAATTTATGCACCTTCGAAGAAATGTGGGCCAAATTAAGAACACTTACTAGAATAGGGGTCCCACTTTTGCACCCTTAGAGAAAAGGAGTCCAAATTTATGCACATTTTAAGAATAGGTGTCTCAATATATGAACCTTTAAACAATAGGTGGCCCATTGCATCCACTGTTGAAGAATATGGGGCCCAATTTATTCACCTTTGAAGGATAGGTGGCTAAATTTATGCACTGTTTATGAATAGGGGTCTCAATTTATGCACCTTTGAAGAATTTGTGGTCCCCTTCATGCATATTTTGATAATATTGGTCCCAATTTATACTCATTTGAAGAATAGTAATCACAATTTATGCACCTTTGAAGAATAGTTCTCCCAATTTATGCACTTTTATAATAGGAGTACTAGGGCTTCTCATTTCCCGGGATTTTTGCTTCTCGCGGGATTCCGGGAAAATATACTCTCGTCCCGAGATCCCGGGAAATTCCGGGATAAGATTGATAATTTAATTTTTAAATTAAAATATATAAGAGTACGAAATTAATATAAAAAATAGTACCGCATTTTGAATAATCAAGTTTATGTTCTACCGTGGAAAATAAAGTAAAATAAAACGTTTCTGTGAGAATTGTACATTTATTAAAAATACAAATTCATATCCAATAAAACAAACTATTACTGACTATTGAATGCTGAATAGAGTATGTGTATAACAAAAAAGTAATCTTTGTATTGTTAAAAAATTAAATTCCTTCCCTAAGCTATTTTTAACATAAAAAACTGAATAATGAATATGACAAATAAATTACCTCTAAAATTTAGTGAATAAAAATTACTTTAAACTAAATAAATATTAAAGCAAATTTTTATAATAAGACTAGGCAATGGCTTCGCCACTCCCCCCTTACAGGGGGAGCTTGCGCTTCGCTACTAAGATTAAAATCTAAAATCTCAAAAAAAAAAAAGCCATGGTTAAATTTTTATAAATTTTCTGAACTTCGCCAATTGTAATAATTATAAAAAGGAACTCTAAACTTAATTTCCCTCCTTTCAAAATATCACGTTGCTAAAATATAGTTATAGAAGAAGAAGATATATAAAAATACATTTTCTGAACTTCACCTTCTGTAAGGGGGAGTGGCGAAGCCCTCCTCTTGTTATCTCAATTTTTAAAAATCCACAAAAGACACCAAGTTATTTCCAAACTAAGAAAAAAAAAATTTACTATTTTCCAAAAAATTCCGTTCTTAAAATATTGAGTTAGTGATGATGATGATGATGATGATGATGATGATGATGATGATAATGATTTTAAAAAGTAAAGATTCTCATTACTTTGATTTCTCAAGCTCGTTCTCAATTTACTCACAAAAGTTATGGTGCTGAGAACGCCCTTTTAGACTCTATTGAGGTGGGGGAAATGGTATTTAAAGCACTCAGAGAAGACCAATTGTCTGAGTCTTTATTCCTGTTACTTCAAAACTTGCGAATTCATTTTTAAACTGTTCTGCATCCCTGAGTTTTGCTCTTTGTAGGTGTTTTTCGTGTCTTAATCTCTGCCTCGGATGCTTTAAGAAATGTATCTAGCTTGTCAGCTAATTTAATTGGATTCGGTAGAGGGAAAGTTGATGATTCCTGTACCTAATCAAGTTCATCTACATACTTCATTAGAAAGAGAACTAGCAGGCTCTCCAAAAAGGTGATGCAACATTTGTTGTGCTGATAAAATTATCATTGCCTTATTAGGTAAGGCTAGCAAACTGCTGTCACTTGTGAACCTCTTAGAATTTTCACCATCAGTGAGGTAAGGTAAGAGACCCGTCAATTTATTGTTACTTCTCTCCATTATGCATTGAATAAAGTACTCACGTAGTTTTATTTTTAAAAAAACATCAAGTTTTAATGGTTCTAGCGATGCCACGATGTCACAAATTACATCAATTTTTTTTTTATCAAGGTTAAATGTATTCTTATTTCTCGACACGGATGATCTTATTTTCATAAAGCGTTCTAACATAGCTAAAAACCTATTCCACCTAGTTTTTTCTGACTTTATGGGTAATATGAGACGCGTGGATTTCGCGCAATCCAGATGATTTATCTATTTCGAATAAATGTTCATCAAAAAGTTCAAAGTCAGGCATAACATTTTCAATCTCAATACCAAGATTGATGAATTCTACCCTTTCATCTGTCATCCTTTTTGCGATCTACTTCAGGTTGGTTTTCAACAGAAAAAGTGATTGCAAGATGGGTAGATAATTTTTAATACAAATCATCACAGACTGCTAAGTGGATTCCATGTGTATAGCACAATTGATCTCACATTCAATTAATCTTCCAAATTTATTCATCACAGCTGCACCATCAGTAACGAAAGCTACCACGTGTTTCTCTAAAGTTTTAGCAGGTAGAGAACCAGAAAGCCTCACCCTCCCTAGGTCAAAACTTTCCCTCAATATGTGTATATTAATATTGAAATACCGACGATTGTTTAGAGAGGTGAACTCATCTAATTATAGACTACAAACCTTGTTCCTGAATTTATTTGTCTAGTAATTTTAAAAATTACACTTTCGTTTATTTGTTTTAGTGTGAATGAACAAGATCCATTACCTCGGATGGATTTTTTGGTAAAGTAGAGACTCCGTATGTCAATGATTTTTTGGATAAATTCAGGTTTTTTAATAGAATTGATAGAGATAACATCTAGAGTAGACAATTTTGTTCCTAAGCCTACCCCTTTCGACCTTATCCTAACATGCTCAAAAGTTTATCAGTAATTTCGCCCTTGCTGATCTCTTTGTTTGTTGGTATATAAGTGTGTTCATTCATTAATATATAAACCAATTTTCTATTATTCTTATTTGTAATTTTACTTTGTCTCTGAAGATGATACGAGGGTATCGAAACGCATCAGATAAATAAAGTGTTTTGCTAAAGGAATCTTCTCTTATTCCCTCCTTTATGTTTAAAAAAATCTGAGTTTTAATGAATTTCGGAGAACTTATCCACGACCTCAATCCAGATTTAAGTGCAAATATACGATAAATTAAAAGATGTGAAAAGAAAATCAAAAATACGAAATTAGCCGTCGCTTTCAACCTAAAAATACTACGATGAAAATATATTGCTCAACCTTACCTATATATATATATATATATATATATATATATATATATATATATATATATATATATATATATATATATATATATATATATATATATATACCAGGCAATGGCTTCGCCGAGCTTGCACTTCGCTACTAAGATTAAAATTTAAAATCTAAAAAAAAAGCAGCCATGGTTAAATTTTTATAAATTTTCTGAACTTTGACAATTATAATAATTTTAAAAAGGAATTCTAAACTAAATTTCCCCACCTTCAAAATATCACGTTGCTAAAATAGACTCAGCTTGTGATACTTATTAATGCTTTCCCAAGCCCTGCCAACAAGTGTTCTAATTGATTTAAGTATGGTCAGTGTGGGGTCCACTTAATAGGGGTGATCCTCATTTCTCCAAACCATTTCTTGGTGTGGTTGGACGTATGGCATGGGGGATTGTCCTGCAGAATTATAACTTCATTTATTGTTGTTGAGGGATTAAATTTCTGAATAGACGGCTCTAAAACTTGTGAGGTTGTAGTATAACTTTTGGAGTTCATTATTCCCTGGCATAAAAACATCTTTCTTAGCCCTAATGAAGACATACAGCCCCATACTATGATAGAACCACCATCTTCATGCTTCACAGTTGGTGCCAGACAGCCAGAGTGAAATGCCTCTTACAACCCTTCGTTTCACAAAGGTAACTACGGAAGTGCTAAAAATCTGCAAAAAATGTTACAAAAAAGTAAAACTTTTAAATAATTTTCTTCCAAGATATATTTAAATGGAATTACATAAATTACACGCATAGCAACAATACAATAGTCTTGTTACATACCTGATAATCCATTGTTCACCTGTCAAATATTTGTGATCTTTGACCCACGGACGACGGTTGTTTCTGTTGACCTCAGATATCGGTGGATTTTTCTCGCCCTGCATCATTTTAGCCCTTTGCTCTCTAAATATGCTCAGTCATACTCGTAACTGCTTTAAGTGAAATGTTTTAACTTGTTTTTCCACGATTCTCTAGTGAACCCGAATGATAAATTTGTCTTATCTAGGTGTTGTCAGAGGTTATCTGCTAATTCTCTTCCTTGATACAATTTTCTTGGTCACTTAATATCGTTTTAGAGTGGGTTGGACAACATATCTTGAACATTTGATTTTTTTTAACAATTTCTATTTGTGATAACCCTTGGCTAATGAGAAGCTGGATTTATCCTCTTTAGTTATTCTGTAAGTTCTTTAGTTTTAGCAATATTGCTTATTTAGAACGATATTGAATAAATAAGAGTTATAAATTTAAGCTGATAAAGAAAAGGAAATACTCTTTAAATTCTGATTTTAGAAAACATGCCATTTTAATAATTACACACCATTTAGTAAAATACTAAGTAATTAAAACATAGTAACAAAATATTCAAACATATTATTTGCAAAGTACACATTATTATCATACATATTTATGAACAATATAGTTTATATTTTTAGCCAAGAGTGTACGTCTGTACCGCTATACTTGGTCGCAACAAAGTCTCTTGGCAATAGTTGGAGGTGTGCCTAAGGGCTAATGACTCCACCAATATAGGTTACTTGACCTTGGACACGCTCAGTAAGGCTTTAGCTTCCATACGCGTAACAGTACGAGTGAGCTTTTGAGAATGTCAGCTGAAATCGAAAAACAATACGACCTATCCCCCCCCCAACCGAGGAACCTCGTTTACAAAGTGAAACGGAAGTATGACTAGGTTGATCATAAGGAGGAGGTGTCTACGGTTAGGCACAACAGAATTCCCGCCTATTTGATGGTCTTGGGCTTGGTCAACAACGAGGGCCACGTTTTGTCTCCTTACATCTATCCCTAGGACCTAAAGGTCAAGGCGGCCGTTTACATTGAGGTGCTGGGGACTGTAGTCAAGTCTTGGATGGACCAAGTGGCCGCGGGAAGACTGCTCCCGCACACAAGGCAAGGAAGACGCGTAGTTTTTCAACAACGTCCGGCACCACTGGTCCCTAGGCGTGTTGCTCCCTAGTTCCCTGACTGCAACCCTCTAGATTATTTCGTGGTAGGAGGGGTTGAATAGGATGTCAACAAAGCTGCTTACAACATTAAGGATCTCTGAGGAGTGCCATTGTGGTGGCAATGTCACCCATTTACAAGGGCTTCCTAACCAGGGAATTTAAACAGTTCAGGTCCCGTCTTGATATATATATATATATATATATATATATATATATATACGTTAGGATAAATTTGCAGGCTGCATTTAGGAAGTTCATTATTGTATTTTAACTTCTTGGGACCAACGTTTCGGGTAGGAACCCATTTTCAAGGATATGACATTAGGAATATATACTTAAATAAGAAATTTTTAGAATAGTTATAAGATATTTATAAATTAATTATGTGGGAAATGGGAGGCAGCAGAGATGTAAAGATTCAAATTATAAAAATGTAGGGCTTTTAACTATTAGGGAATGGGAAATATGTTGTGAATAATTACACAACGAAGTCATTTCCTCACTAACTATTTCCAACAAAACGGATATCCTTCAAACTTAACGACCGAACTCTTCGAAATTTTATCAATAAAATATTTAACCCGAAAGATCCCCCACATAACATCCCTAAAGGGAAGATTTTTGTACCTTTCCCATATATAGGACTCCTCAATTCACTTCTCTGGGCCAAATTCTCACCTACGCTTAAAAATTCCTTTCCTGCCACACAATTCATGCCAATTTTTCAAAACAAACACAAAGTACATCTTTTCAACACTAAAGACAAAATACCAACCATGCTTCGATCCTCCATCATATATGAATTCACCTGGTCGAGATGTAATTCAAAGGTGTATTTGCGATCGACACAGCGCACACTACATGTACATACCAGTATTTGCGCACATTTAGGCATCAGCACTAGAGCCCCACTTACTACTTCCGAATTCTACCCTATCCGTTTACAATACCAAAACAGACATCCACACCGTAAACCCAACCCAACTTAAATAATTTTTCAATTAAAGATACAGCAACACTGAAAGCCAACTTCGTACACTTGAATCTGTTTATATTAGATTTACAAACCGCACTTTAAACTCGGACACAAGCACATTTGCACCTTTACTACAAATGTAAACACCCACCAATCACACACGCAAAACCACTCCCACAAAAAAACAACCCATATTTTTCCAATACTTCCATTATCTCACCTTTTTTAAAACAAAGACACCCAAAACTGATTAATCTGTTTTTATTTGATAATTAAAAACATATTTCCCATTCTCTAATAGTTAAAAGCCCTACATTTTTATAATTTGAATATTTCCATCTCTGCTGCTTCCCATTTCCCACATAATTAATTTATAAATATCTGATAACTATTCTAAAAAATTCTTATTTTAGTATATATTCCTAATGTCATATCCTTGAGAATGGGTTCCTACCCAAAGCGTCGGTCCCAAGAAGTTAAAATACAATAATGAACTTCTTAAATGCAGCCTGCAAATTTATTTTAAAATACGTAGGTATACTCCGACAACGCGCAACCGCTCTGCTCTCTTAAGATATAACGGGTGGCCCAAAAGTTACTTCACATATTTAAAAATTAATAACACAAAAACTAATTAAGTTATAAAAGTGGGCGATATATAAAATGAAAGAGGAGATCTTGGAGTTTTATTATTTAAATATAATATCCTTCAACTATTCTCCATTATCGTTAAAACAAAGGTGGATTCTTTGCACCATATTTTCCATGACATTTTCCAAAACATCAGAAGTGATTATGTCGATTTCTTCAATGATGTTTTGTTTCAATTCTTGAAGATTAAGGTTTATTTACGTATACCTTTTCTTTAAGGTATCCCCAAAGGAAAAAATCTGGAGGGGTAAAATCAGGTGATCGCGGTGGCCAAGAAACGTCGCCTAAACGTGAAATTAACCGGCCAGGGAAGGCTGCTCATAGTGTTGCCATGGTTAACCAGTGTTCAACAACAGCCACAGACGTCAACTAGGATACGTTCCAGTCAACTAGGAATTTCTCGAACATCATTGCAACGCATCCTAACAAAAGAACTGAAACTTCATCCATACAAAATTCCAATAACTCAACAATTAAATATTGCAGACCATCAAAAAAGAATAAACTTTGCACGCGCATTTTTGGAACTAACAAATGATCCGACTTGAGCATTCAAGCCTCTAATAGCTGTTAGCTCAGCAATTTACCTGTGTTCCATTAATGTTATATTATTTGGTCTCTCTGTTTTTTTGTTTCGGTTGAACTGTTAGTTTTTTGTGTTCTTGTTAAGTGTATATTGATGAAATGTTTTTGTGTGCAGAACTTAGTACTTGGGAACTGGTTACGACGTGAGACTTTCTCTCGCAGTCGTGCAGGTATGTTAAGTCTGCCACCAGTTCCCTGTAGTTCCGGAATGACATCGTTCGTAAGAGTTAACCAGACCCTTCTTCCTAATTTCTGGGTGAAGATGTTAATAGAGTCCAGTTTTTTCCTTGTATGGAGATCCCTCTGTCAATATTGGTCACGCCTTCTGGCTTTATTAATAAGTAGGGATGCGGAGTTCTGTATCGTTGCAGTTTTCTCATTGAGGTCTTGTTGGCCGCTTGACTTACTACTGCGGGGTAGATGAGCTTAGCCGGACGTACATCAGGTATATTTTCCTAATGTTGGTCTAGCTAAAATCTCTAAACCTGTATAGCTTGGAGATTTCACTCTTTGCCAGGTTCCGCCTCTCCGTGTAGTGTCTCGAGTATCTGTGGTCGGAGATCTTTAGGCCAAGGACAGTGCCTTCGGCGGAGTAGCCGTATCTCTTCCCATCGATGATGATGGGCCACGCCAACGTGCGGCTCAGTAGGACGATTTTAAACTTGTCCCTATTAGTTCTTATCTTCCAGCGACTCTCGTACCAGTTGATGTTGTTGATTTCCACTATTGTACGCATTGCCTGATCCCTCGCTTTCTCCACCGGGCACGAGGCGATCTGAGTGACGTCATCTGCAAATTGCAGATACATTTTGTCCTTGTGCACCGGTGTTGGGAGGTCGATGATAAAGACAAAGTCAAGCAGTTTGCTCAGGCAACTTCCCTGTGGAATGCCCGCCTTCAGTTCGAATTCGGGTCCTCTGTATCCTTCGATCATGAGACATGCCCTTCTGTCCACGACAAAGTCACAAAGGCTTCTTTCCAGGAATGGGTCTAGCTGGAGGTTCAGGATCTTGTATTGAAGTCCTTCCAGCCAGACTTTATCGAAGGCCTTCTGCACGTCCCTCAACACAATATTTACATAGTACCCATTCGCTCGGCAATAGGCTACTCTTTCTGTCAGGAACGCTAGGGATGTATCTGTGCACCTTTTTTGGCGGAACCCATATTGTTTGGGGTTATGCACTCCTAACTTGCTCAGTTGAGCTTGTAATCTATTAGCTAGGATCTTTTCAAAGATCTTGCCGAGCATCTCTAGAAGAGAGATCAGGTGATAGTTAGCCACCTGGTCTGGGGGCTTGTTTCATTTCAGGATAAAGATGATTTTAACCATCTTGTACCCGCAGGAAAGTAACCTGTATTTAGGGCGGCATTCATGGTATTAACCAATCCTTGAATGGTTTGCCTCGGGGCATTCACGAGGTTGTTTTTCGTGATCCCAGACCAACCTGGTGCCCTTTGCTTGAAGGACCTTATGGTGTTCATGGTCTCTTTCAAGGTTATTGGGCACCCGTGGCCAACCATCTCTCTTTCCTGAGATGCCTGCAGGTGGGGGTGGGATCTATGTATCACTGTGCCGAGGTCCTCGAATTCCTGGTCAAAGTCGTGGTTCTCTTCAGGGGTTATAGCGAAAATCTTCTTCCACTGTGTCCTGAATCTTTTTTCGAGAGACTCTGGATTCTCAATGATTTCATCTCCATATTTTATTAGTGTTCTGACTTTGGTGCGCTATCCCCTAAGTCTTCGGATGCTATTCCAAAAACTTACTGGACTTTCCTCCCTGTCCAGCCTACCAATGATGTCATTCCAGATTTCCTTCTGTTTCTCTGTGATTGTGTGTTTTAGTTCCTCACTTAGTTGTCTCATTCTGGCTGTCCTTTCCCGATTTCGGCCTGTCCTGCCTATTTCTTCGACGATTTTCCTATGTTCCCGAGCGATATCCTTCATCTCGTTCGTCCACCTAGGTTGTGGGAGCATTCTATAGGAGATCCTGGGGATGCATCTCTCGTCGGCTTGAATGAGGAGATTAGTGATGGAGATTATCTTCTCATCTACCTCTTTGAGATTTGCGTCTTCCAGGTCAGCTGGTTGATATTCGCTCTGTATCTCTCTATATAGCTTCCAGTTAGCTTTCTCATAACTCTTCCTAAGTGGGACGGGCTTGATAATTGGTTCAAGCAAGATTGTTGTAAGGATCGGGATATGGTCGCTCGGTACCGCATGTCCGGGCTCGTTGCTGGTGTTAAAGGGGAAGTTACGGCTTGCCAACACTACATATATCCGGCTTGGTTGCTGAACGTTGCGTTAGGTAAGCCTGGAAATCCGGTCCTACTCTATGGATTCTGTCTCTTTAGAAGAGTAGTTCCAGATTCGTTCCTTTTTGATTGGCGTTATCGTAACCAGAAGCTGTGCAACTGGCGTTTAGGTCTCCACCGAGCAACGCCATTTTTACTCGCCCAAAGATGTTGAAAAAATTGTGAATCGCAGGTTCTTTCGGTGGGGCGGCTGATAGGCCGCTGCAACCGTTAGGCCTCCCACCAGGGATGGGATTTCGACAGCCACGAATGATTCTTCTAAGTCTGGAAGTGTTTTGTATGTTATGTTTTCTCGGATCGCGATGGCGATTTACTAGTTACTACAAAGGCTTGAATGCCAAATAAACTTCCACAACCAAAAACAACTCAACACGAGATCAACATTTCCAGAGCTATCCTTTGACCAGGGATCTATACAATCGCTGCTCCGCGTCCTTTTTTTTACTATTGTATCTACTTTTGCTGGAGATACCCTTTCGCCAGGAAAACATACTCACTTCAAACTTATCCAAAACTTACCTTTACTATCCTTATCAAAACCTTTTCACCACTATACTCTCTTACATTTGCTCTACTACTCTATACTTCCTAAATTGTTATGTCCAATGCCCTGAATAATGCAAATAGTCCTGGAAATCCCCTTCGCCCCATCATAAGTCAAACACCAAGCGCGACTTACGAGTTTCACCAAAAATTTCTCAACCCGATCATCATGCCCTACACCTCATCAGACTACACGCTGCCCTCCTCCTTAGCTCTTCTAGATATCCTTCATACTTTTCAAACAGAAGCCGTACTAGCTTCTATGGACGTAGAATTTCTATTTACAAATGTTCCCGTTGATGAAACCATCAAATTAATAACCAATGCCATTTACCATGGCTGTTGATCACGAACTTAAGAGGGTTTCCCGAGTTCTCGTTAACACTGGTCTTCCACAAGAATCCATCGACCCCATCATGAAAGAGAAAATGAACTTGGTTGCTGGCCTTTGCGTCAGGTCTACTCCGAAGAAGAGTAATATCGACTTTTATTACAAGGCCAATATGAACACTGGCTACCGTGAAGACGAAAAGGCTCTCAAAGCCATTCTCCATCGTAACGTGACCCCAATCAACCCTAATACGGATATTAATCTAATTATATACTACAAGCCTAAAAAAACAAGTAGGTGCATCATGAAGAATAGCTGTCCCCCCCCAACCAACGAATTCCAGGAGACTAACGTCGTGTATGAATATTCGTGCAAAGTCGGTGACTTCGAACACCGCAATTCAGAGTTCATCGGAGTGACCTCCACAACCGTGTCAAGGTGACTGACAGTTCACCTTCAAGATCGCGCGATTAAAAAACACGCCCAATCTCATGGCACTACCCTAACCCGTGAAAAACAAAAATCAGGACACCTCCATCTTCCTGAGACTCCAAACTCGCAGAAGATGGCGGATGGCCGAAGCCATCATCCTTCAAATGAAGAAACCGGCAATTAACATGCAACTTCAGCCCGAAACCATACTCCTGAGAACTCGGTGTCCCTGAGTTGACCCGCGTTAAAAGGAGCACGTTTTCAAACTTGATTTTCCTTTGCCTCCTTGGCCAGAGAACTAGATCGGAGCGATAAATAGTCAGAAATTGAAATTTAAATTGATATAATAAGTAGGAAATGTGTGGTAGGTATATAAAGATAAAAAAGTTGAGTTTTGGCCTTGTGTAGAGTGCTTCTCTCAGGTTTTTCTTCTGTTAGTTTGGTTTTTCTTCCTCCCATTTATTATTATTATATATACACACACACATATATATATATATATATATATATATATATATATATATATATATATGATTTTCTTTGTTTTTTTAAATAAATAAATAAATTTTTCTTTCCTCCGTCGGGGCATCCAAGCCTTTCAAGTTTTTTGTTTGCTATATATATATATTTTTCTTGTTATTTTAAATATCAATTTATAACTCTTATTTTGCCAGGGTTTAGGTTGTTATTTCACTTCTGTTTATTTTGTTTTAATGGTGGGCAGTTCGCCCCTTTTTCTTCAGTTTTTATTACACTTAGGTGTTTGCGCTTTTCTTGATCAAGTATATATTTCAATTTGGTTTTCTCGGGAGCAGTTTCTTCTACTTGGGAATAGGGCTTGCCTGGTGGCGCGTCCCCTAACTGCTCTCGGAATGTCTAGATCGGGGTTCATATTCGGGAGTATTTCATTTTCGATCTTGTCCCAGGTCTTTCTCCCTAGCCTTCGGAGTTCCATATTCAGTGGGTTCAGACGTGCTCTTGCGTGCAGTTCTGTTTGCTGTATATGGTCCATCCTTCGAGCTCCAGCTATAAGCCAGGCTGCTTTGTTCTGCACTCTCTACATTTGTCTGAGAGAGGTGGAACTCGCAGCCTGCATGACCACTGCCGGGTACGCTAAGGTTGAGCGCACCAGAGCAGTGTATAGCTTTTTAAGATTTTTTGGAGCTGAGCCTCTTAAATCTATACAGTTTTCCGAGCTCTATTTTGGCTAGGGGGATTCTGCTGCTAATGTGCGCATTGTATCCTTTGGATGGTAAGTGCAGACCTAGGACTTTGCCTTCATTTCTGTACGAGTATACTTCGCCGTTCACTAAGACATTCGCACGTTTCCGACAGTTAATTGGAAGGAGCTGGAACTTTCGGCGGTTGGTCTTGATTTTCCACTTTCGTTTGTATCGATGGCTGTCTGCTTTGCTTGAAATCCAGGATGTTTGTAGTAACTGGGGACGATTTGTGTGATGTCGTCTGCAAACTGTAGGTACATCACTTCCTCCCCTATTGGATCAGGTAAGTCCAGTGTGAACAAAAGGTACAGCAGTGGACTCAGAGTGCCAGCCTGTGCAACACCCGCCTTAAGTTCAAACTTGGGTCCTCTGTAGCCCTCGATCGAAATTTGGGTTTTTCTGCGCATGATGTAGTTGCAGAAGACCCTTTCCAGGATTCGGTTAAGCTAGAGGCCTTATCGAAGGCCTTTTGTACATCTCGTATCACCACGTCTACATATTTCCTCTCAGCTTTACGGCGGGCGAGCTTTTCGGTGAGAAGGGCAAGGGCTGTGTCAGTCCCCCTTCTCTTGCGGAACCCTTGTTGCTGAGGTATGTGAGCTTTCAGCTTGGTCAGTTGGTATTGTAACCTGTTGGCTAAAAGCTTTTCGTAGACTTTGTCTATAATCTCCAGGAGGGTTATTGGCCTGTAGTCCCCTAGTTGATCAGGCTTCCTCCCTTTAGGTATAAAGATGATTTTTGCCATCTTTAAACCTTCGGGGAAGTAGCCCGTATTCAGGGAAGCATTCTAGATGTTCGTAATTCCCTGAATGATCTGCCAGGGGGCATGCACCAAGTTATTTTCGGCGATGCCCGTCCAGCCTGGTGCCTTTTGCTTGAAGGTTTTTATGACTGTTATGACCTCTTCAGGTGTAGTTGGGCGGCCATGGTCTGCCAAAATCCTCCCTTTATCGACATAGACATGTGGGAAAGTGCGATGCACAATCTGATTAAGATCTTCAATCAGTTGGCCCTCAAATTCCGCATTGTCTTCTGGTGTTATCTTGAAGACATCCTTCCATAATGTTCGGAATCTTTCTTCCAATACCGCCGGGTCTTCCAAGTAGTCATTGCAGTCCTTAATGCGGGTCTTTTCTCTACTTGTAAGACCTTTCATCTTGTTCACAAGTCGCCAGAACACATAGGGTCGCACCTCGCTGTAAACTTTTTCAATCAGGCTGTCCCAGATTTCAGCCCGTTGCTGGTTAATAGCCTGCTTAAGTTCTTCCCTCAGGCGTCGTAGCAGCGTGGTTCTTTCTCGATTTGTACCTTCTCTCCTGATCTCTCTCATATCTTCGGTCCATCTGGGTTGTGGGAGAGTTTTGTACCTCTTCATCGGTACACTCTCGCGATCTGCTTCAATGATGTGGGCAATTATCTTCTCCAGCTCCTCATCGATCCTCTCTAGCCTTGCCCCGTCTAGGTCCACTGGTTAAAATCTAGCAAGGATTTCCTTGTAGCGTTCCCAGATGGCCGAAGCGTAGCTTTTTCGAAGAGGGATTGTAAGCTGTATTGGCGCGAGAGAAATGGTCGTCAAGATCGCTATGTGGTCGCTGGAGACTGTTGAGCCTTGCTCACTACGGTAATTGAAGGGGAAGCCATCGCTTGTCATGATTATGTCGGGCTTTGTTGCTAACCTTACGGTGAAATAGGTCGGAAATTTCGGACCTATCCACTGGATGTTTTTCCTTCGCATAATCATTTCCAAGTAAATGGCCTCTTTCGTTCGTGTTACCATAGCCAGCCGTTCGGCATCTGGCATTGAGGTCACCCCAAGGAATACCATTCTGCCGTGGCCAAATAGGGTGCAGAAGCTTGTGAGAGGAAGGTAATTTCATCGAGGTAGTTGGTATGCCGCCGCGATTATGAGCTTGCCCACTAGAGTGTGCATCTTTACCGCCACGAAGAACTCGTCCATATCCGGAAGGTGTCTGAACGAGGCATTCCCTTTTATGGGAACGGCAGCACCGTCGTACCTCTCCTGAGAATGTTTTTTTTGAGATCACTCTGTAGCCTGGTATCTTTAACTGTTTGTTGGTCGTAACAATACCATGCTCCATGACTAATATGAGGTCGGGATCAAGCACACAGAATATTTTTCCAAATGCCGTGTATTTCCCCTACCATCCATTCATGTTCAGTGTCAAGATCTTCAACCTGTTGTTCTGGTTTTCCATTCTTTGTTCTGGCTTAGGTGGATGATTTAGTGTTTACAGGATGTTGACTTGTGTTTCCCGTTCCTCTTCCTTTTGAACTCCGCTCAATAAATGTTTCCTGGTAGTAATCGACAATTTTGGTTGTATAGGGCCTCTTCAACCGATTCTTCCTCACATTGAGCGTCGAAGTCTCATTTATAGTATTTCTTTTCTTTGCATCACAGTCCTTCGGGAAGGGGAATTGTTCGCTCGCTTAGATGCAGAGGTTAATTTGGTCTGAATTTATCTTTTTCTTTGCTCCTCTTTTGCCTTTTTTGCATCGTACTTCTTTTTTGCGAATATTCGATTACTACGCTCTGCTGACAACCTTCAGATAAAGCATTTTTACTTGCTTAGTAACGAACTTTGAGCACCGCCTACATAGAAGAGCGCCTATTCTGGAAGTCTTACGGTGAATTGCACTTCACCCTTCAAAAAGAGAAATACTAATTATTAATCGATGAGTCATAACAGAATAAGGGCTTAAGCACCTCACTGCTCCCGTTCATCGCCCTGCGTGTAAACCTGCTCGGATGTCTGCTATTCATTGATTTTGTCTTAACTATGCCGGCCACTTGGAATGACATAATTAAGGGCTTATGTGAAAACTGGTTTGAGGCCTAGCCCACAGCGGAAGCGTAAACGGGAAATTATCTCAAAACTGGGGCATAGCTGTGAGTCCCGGACGGAGGAGAGATCCTCATCGCCCGGAGGACCCGGCCAGAATCATAGAGGAAAGTACACCCGTCTCTATGTAGTTGGATGCAGTTATGGCGTAAGTACCCGGGAGGGGGTGGCAAAACTTTAGCGGTCGTTGATTCGGCCGCTACTGCATCAAATCCACCACAATTCACCCCTCTTGAGTTTCCCACTCAAGACCCATACCATCCATCCATCCATCATCCATCATTCTGGCAGCAAACGAGCGGGGAAACAACAGGAAAATGGACGGGGGCGTTTTTTCACCATTTTTTGGAATCGTACCCAAATCTACCTGCACTATCTACAAACTCGAAGAACACCCGACATCGACACGCCTGGACAAAAACAAACTGTGATGCCGTGAATGCGCCATAGAAGGGCACCGATTTGATTTATGCGAGAGCACCAAGAAGAGATGCCTAAATTTCAGAGGGGAACACAGGACCATGGCCCTGAACTGCCCAAAGCGCCGCGAGATTATAAAAAGAAAGGAAAAAGAAGAGAGGAAAGCCAAAGAAACGACATACGCGATCGCCGCCAAGAAGAATGCGGAAATAAAGCCTGCATCTGCACAGATGAATATGACGGGAGATGATTTGAGTACAAAGATACTAATTTGCATTACCCACGCAAATGTGGCAAATGCAGTAAAACCTGGAAGCTATAACTAGGTACTGAATGCTCTCCTGAAGGCGAATAATCTCCTTCCAGTAATTATGCCTGAAGACCCCGAATGCTCCAAGGCATTCAAGGACTCAGTCATAAAGAATAATACCGTCAAGTCTGAACTGGAGGAGATCATTGAAGCTCCCTTATCGGAGAAATCCGAAGAGGACAACGAAGAGGAAAAGGCTGAAACTGCGAAGGGATCCTCCTCTTCTCACAACGAAGAGTGCCCCTGCACCCGTACACGAGCTACGAAGAGCAGTTCCAAAACCCCGAGTCCTCCTCCGAAAAAGGAAAACCCTGGGCCAAGTAAAACCGCCCAGCCAGCCCCCAAGAAGAAGAAGAAGAACCATAGGTTAAAACAATTCACCATGTTACGGAACGCAATAAAAATCTTGGAAATTAATACCAAGGGCTAGACGAGGAAAGGAATTCTTTACGGAATTGTATTCAGGAAAATTGATGCAGACATCATCTTAATTTCGAAACATGGGATCGACACGCGTAGTGCAGAAATGAAAATCTGGAACTACGATGTGTTTATCACAAATTGTTTGCAGAAGCGGTTTGACGGAGCTGCTATTGCAATAAAAAAGGATTAAATACAAGCAAATAAGAAATCTAGAAGAATCCTACTTCGCGATTGAGGTCGAACTCGACTTAGGAAAGTTGGTGATTGCTACCGGATATCAACCGCCAAGGAGAGATGTGTTACCAATTCACACTCTCACTGGCCTATTTGGCAGAAGAGACCCTACTATATTAATGGGGGATCTGAATGCCAGATGCCGAGAATCCGGTTACAGGACCTTCAACGGTATAAGAAGAAGCCTCGACAGAAATATTGCCCAGCGAATAGGTCCCGACTTCCCGACCTTTATCAGAGCAGTAAGTGCCACAAAACCAGACATATGTCTGGCGAATCGTTAGCTGCTGTTCAATTACTACATGGAACCAGTGTAGGTACCATGTAGTGAACATATAGGGATCCTACTCACCATCAACAGGAACCATATACAAGTTCAAGCTGTAGTCAGAAAGAACTACAAATGAGCAGACTGGACACGGTACGCGCGCCTTCTCGAGGCCTACGATCTTCCCAACTTGGACGAGGCAATTCTCGAGGAGATTGACGAGGCATCGACGACCTCAATGACCACCTCATCAAAGCAGATAGTGTTTGTATCCCTAAATCCGAGTATAGGACCATCTCTACCTACAGATGGACCGAATACGTGAATGAAATATACCGTATGAAATCAACATCGTGAATGCGTCAGTAAAGAAGCTAAGTAAGGAAGTCAAATAAGAACTGAACCAGTTGATCCTCGAACAACACTGTAGAAGATGGGAGGATACGATCGATGGCCTCGATCACGAAACGACTCCCAAAGATTTTTGGAAAAAGATCCGAAATCTCAAAGGATAGACTGGGAAGAAGAAGCAAAAGATTAAGCTACAAAAGGAAGATGGAAACATAGAAACGCAAGAAGGAAGAATTGAAGAGATATTCCGAAGTTATTGGGAAAAGATCTTCAATATAACTGAAGAGGAAAACGAAGACTATGACCTAGAGTTTAAAAGCAAAATTATCGACGAGCTTAACGAACAAATACACAAGACGCACCCTCGCCACCAGGTGGATAGACAGCACGACGGAGACGCCGATATTACCGAAGAACTACTCGGCGTGTTCCGCTCATTCTAACAAAAAGCCCCAGGACAATCGGGGATTACAAAGCTTAACTTTGAAAATGCACCAGCCAATGTCATCGAAGAGATGAGGAGAATAATATATAAAGAGTTACGTGGACATTGTTTGTCGGGATGTATCAACGGGGAAGGCAGTACAAGATCTTATGACTGGACCTAAGTGAAAACTTAGAAAGAACCCTCTGTGACTATGTCATGGAGAGAGCGGCGTACATCAGTTTAGGGTGCACGGACGGACTAAAGTTTCCGCTTACTGCGGGCCTCTTGCTGAGGGGGTGCCTGTCCCCATTCTCTACTTAATTTACACCGCGGATGTCCCAGCCCCTGTAAGCCCCACTTGCCTCAACATTCAATTGAAAATCTTAACACCTACGAGGCCCGGTGGAAGATCCGCACCAACCAGGAAAAGTTCAAAGTAGTCGCCATAGGCAGGAGACTACTTTACGACGTCAAGGTGGGGGATAGACGTTATCCCTACACCACAGAGTGCAATGTACTCGGAATGAAGATTACCTCATCTGGATACAATAAGCACGTCCAAGAAAGAATCACCAAGGTCGCTGATGCAGTCAAGACTCTATATAGGTTCAGAAATCTTCGTGAAAGCAATAAGAAAAAGATCTACAATGCACTTGTAAGATCGACGCTGCTATACCCAGCTTTCGCCCTCCGGTGTGTCTCGAAGACACAAAGGAGGAAACTACAAGTGGTGCAGAATAAATGTGCGTACCTAATTACAGGTACACGCAGGAGAAAAAGAAGACGTCAGGAAGAGCTGCACCAGGAGGCGGGGTTAAATCCCATTAGCATTGTCATAGAAGAACGGACAAGGAATATGCTAGAAGTGGTTAATCGTGAATTGGACCATGATATCGTTCAAATGATTGACCAGAACAGAAGAGGAATAAGTCGCGCCGGATTTCCAAGCTCCGCCGGAGTTTTAGCTGGCGGAGCAGAAGTGCCGTTCTATGCATGATAATAGAAATGTTTTTGCCCTAAACCAATAAAAAATTCGACTAAGAAAAAGCTAACCTAACTATGAAACCTCACCGATTACTACAAATTCACCGAAGAAGACATCCACGAAAAAACAAAAAACGCAAATTACACACATTACAAAATACAGTGGAACCTCGCTATTCGTACACAATCCGTTCCAGGAGGCAGTTCGAATGGCGATTTGTATGAATGGCGAATCATTTTTTCACATAAGATATAATGTAAATTGGATTAATCCGTTCCAGACCCACAGATGATTGCTTATTTAAACTTTTGTAATAATATTTTAAGCACAAAATACATAAAAAAGATGAAAACAATAAATATACAGTACTGTATATGAAATAAATAAAAATTTCGTTAATCCAAACTAACAACAGTTTTTCTACTTGTTCAATTATAGGTGACCTGTTCACAGCAAGAACGGTCACTTCTTTTGCCACATTAGCCTCTTTTATTATGTCTTTATTTTTCAGTATAGACGATATGGTTGATTTCGCCATGCCATACTGAGTTACCAGGTCAGAGACACGAGTTCCACTTTCAAACTTTGCAACAAGTTCTTTTTTCAATTCAATTGTCGTTCCCACTGCTTCCCTTTTAGGCTTGGTTGAATCGCTAATCTTTTTTGGACCCATGGCTGCACTATTTTTAATAAAAATAACAAAAAATAGCATTAAAATAGCACAAAGTTTCACGAAGATTGCGTGGATGATGCATAGCGTACAAAAGCCAGCACGAGACTGAGCTGAAGCAACCGCGTGGCGCGGCCAGTAACAAGGTGACGCTGTCCGAATCGCGAGGAAAGCGTACGAATGACGAGTTGAATTTTACTTGAACAAGTTGGACGAATAAAGAGTTGTACGAGTAGCGAGGCGGACGAATGGCGGGGTTCTACTGTATACGAAAAAACAAAGACTGTAAGCAAAACAATAAAATAATTGATAAAGCAATTATTACCACAACAGCAAATGCGCATATTATATCCAAAGACATTAATTAATTTTGAAGACATATGGCTTGAACGCCATATTTTTTATATATATATATATATATATATATATATATATATATATATATATATATATATATATATATATATATATATATATATAAACTAGCTCAAAGACAACAAAGGAACTACAAAACCAAAAATACTTAAAAGCGATAGGCCTGATCACCAGGCACTTAGCATCTCTTTGCGCCCTTCCACACTTCTTTCTCTTTTCACCACCGGTCTACTTTCCGCTATATGTCCACACACTCTTACTCTATCCCATACCTACATCTACTCTTACAACACATGAATAATTCCATTTCTGTTCATTCCCTGAAGATGGCCTAACATAGTCGAAAGAGGTCTAGGAATAAAAATGTCATTCGCGGATGTTTTTTCTCGCCTCGAAGACCCCGTTAAAAAACTTGTAAGAAATATTAAGAAAATACAAGTTAAAATTAATAACGCTGCCACAGCTGTGGACTTCAATAGAACCTGCATATATATATATATATATATATATATATATATATATATATATATATATATATATATATATATATATATATATATATATATATGTATATATATATATATATATATATATATATATATATATATATATATATGTAAAAGATCACACAGGAAAATGAAAGGTGGATTCCAAGTATTTTCGAACTTGTTCAGTTCATTATCAAAGAATAAGGAAAAATTTTACAAAGCTGGAATATATATGAGAGGCAGCAGAGTAATGCCCCGCCCATGTACAACGAAAATGCAGAAAATAGAGAAATATTATGAAAGACGGATATGAAGTATAAAACAAAATAGATAAAGTCTACTTCCGGAAATTCCAACTGTGAGCATAGAATGTAGACATTTAGGTCACTATGATAAATACATACACACCTAATTGTGAATACATAAAAATAAAAAAGAGAAACATAACTAAATTAATAAATCAAAGGACTAAGATTTAAAATGGACAATTTCGTTGTAAATAAGCCTTTTAATAACAGGGTCCAGTTTAAAGATGTCGGGGGATATATTAAAATTAGGCGAGGAATTAATGAATGAGCATTCGACAATATTCCTCTGAATAAAGTCATCAGATTTGTAAATAAATTTAGCCTGTTTCCAATTGACAGGGTGACTGTTTTCAGATAAAGGGACAAAGAAAGCACTACCTAATGATTTACCCGTTTGCCCAAAGTATTGCTTAGGGCAAACTGAACAATCGACAGAATATCCTTCCCCCCCCCCCTATACTATTGTTATTATTATGAATCAGCATTTTGCACATGGTAGACTGATACTTGAAAATGACAGAAATATTTAACTTATTCAAGAGGCGGGAAAGCAAGGAAAAGGACTCAGAAAACGGGAAAACAAGAGAGTTCTTAAAATTATATGCGGGAGGAATTTCAGTTCTGTAAAAGGATTTTTTTTCCAAATCTTGGCATCCTGCAAGAATTTTTTGAGGGTAGCAAAGATTGTTACCTATTTCAAAGATCTTGGAACTCTCGAGGTCCAAGAATTCCGGGCCGGCGCCCCGCAACCCCTGGAGAAACATTGAAATAAATACAGGCTGTTTGACGGAAAATTTAAATCCAGACGGAGTCCTATGAATAAGTAGATCTAAAAACGAGAGGACACCATTTTGTTCGAGTTCAAGGATAAATTTAATAGAGGGAACCATAAAATTAAGTTCAGTAAGAAAACCATCGACATCCTTAGAAGAAGGCCACAAACAAATAATATCTTTTATATATCGGAACCAAACAAGGGGAAAATAGATAATGGTAGGGAGTAAGGTAGTTTAAAAAAATTCCATATATATATATATATATTAGAAAGAACAGGGGATAAGCAATTTCCAATAGCCAAACCAAACTTTTGAAGGTAAAATTTAGCATTAAAAGAAAACTTGCAGTCTTTTGGACACATTGAGTGAGATGAGTTCAATGAAAATATTAACTGGCAAGAGAATATCACAGTTACGCAATTTATGACTAAGGAAGGGGAAAAGCTCGTTAACAGGCATTAATTGCTCTACTCACGCGCTACTTTGTGAGTTTCTCATTATATATATATATATATATATATATATATATATATATATATATATATATATATATATGCAATCGTTACAGAGACGACAGAAATAACGCCAGGGACAAAAAGTTTGAAAAGTTTGAAATGTCAGATCCTAGTGTTCTTCCAATGTCCCTTTCTCTTACCTTTACAAAACTCCTGTTTCTTGTCTCATTGTTCATTCGCCTCAAATTTCTCTTTCTCTTGTTTTATATGCATATATAGTATGGAATACAAAGTTTTGGCATCTTTCTTTCTGTCTTCAAAATGGTTTTGAAAGGCAGAAAATAAATATGGCGATAGCCCTGTGGTGGTTGTTACCACCCGCAGAACTTGTATTTGCTCCTTCTTTGTATGTGATATATATGCGGTTATTTTTGGCAAACACAGTCTTCCTCAAAGCCCTCGGAAGGAGCTTTTCTCACATACACGAGAAGGTAATACTTAAAATAAGCGTTCTCTCAGATAGCCAAAAAACTATCTTTCGATTGGCCTTTTCAAATGTTACCCCTGATTGTCGAAGAGAATGGAAAATTTATTATTCCCCATTTTCGCAACGCCTTATAAATTAAGAAAAATTATGCGAGTAACGCAATTAATTATGCGGCTAGATGGGGTTAAATGAGAACGCATATTTTAAGTGTTGCCTTTTCGTGTATGGGGGCTTTGAGGAAGACTGTGTTTGCCAAAAATAACCTTTTAACCGCATAATTAATTGCGTTACTGCAATAATATATATATATATATATATATATATATATATATATATATATATATATATGGGAAAAAATAACTAAAAACGCCATGTGGGGTCCTGAAAGACCCCAACTTAAGTGATGGATTTCTGCCATTTGCACAAGGTTACAAACGTTAAATTTTGTACATATTCGTATGTTGCTCGGGAGACGGCGCGTGGACCCAATCCACTATGTTTCCCTTTTATTTTATTTTTTTTATATAAGAGCAAAATTTTCATGAATTTCTGCAAGATTCCCGAAAGTTTGCACATTTAATGATTTTTATGGCATATATATTTAGTTTATTTTAATATTATTCATTCACCATGGTGTTAACATATCAAAATAAATGTATTTTCTGTTATAATAACATAGAAAGAAAAATTACACAGTATCATGAAAATGAAATTACACGAAAATTGTGGTTGAATACATTTTCAGAATGAAAACACTACTGACATTTATTTTAAGAATACCCCTGAGTGATTACCAAATCAAGGGAACATCAATATAAACAAGAATGACATTTGCATCTGTGATCTCCTAAATGATTTACAAAGCTTGTAAACATTCGGTACAAACTAAATATGCATGCTCCTCACTAATAGCTCTATCACACTTTCTGCATGACTTCTTTGTCTTCTTATCCATCTTTCTAGGACAAAGTCTACATCTTCTTTTCACCTGCACTCCTTAACTCTGTGTTGCTGATGCTGATGGTGTATCTTCTTCCTTTACAAATGCGTTTATACACATCTTAACATGCATTGGCATATATCTTCCAGATGACACAGAACGCCGTTTGATTTGTGGCAAGCATAAGTGTTCTGACAGCTCTGCTAGGAATTTTCTTCGCCCTCGAGACCCTTCACATATGCAGTGGGATTTCCCTCCTTGAAACACGTGCAAGAATTGTAAACCTGCAACGTCCACCATCCAATAAAAGACAACCAAAGGCCACCTGTTTGATATGCGCTTACAAGTGTAGTTCTTTACAAGCTGGTCTAATTGGTCAACACCACCTTTTGTTTTGTTGTAGTCAAGGATTACATGAGGATTGAAGGGTTCTACCTTTACCTTTTTTCAAACTGCATTGAACTTAACGATAGAACATTTTTATTTTCCGCTGGGACATAGCTGCTGATTGTAACTCGTTTGTCCTCGGAAAAGCCAAATTTTTATGAGTGGACTTTACGATCCTTTGATGCTTGAAATGATGAAGCAATTTCCCTTTTATTTTTCCTCAGTGTTCCAAGCAGTGTCAATTTATTGTCAAGTAAGTTGTCTGTCGTCACGTTTCTTCCAGTGTTTTGAATTGTTGTAATAAGATCACCTACGACTCTTTGGAGTTGGCCTCGTTCAACTATCCCATCAACTCTTCCCTTATAAATTTGGGCATTCAGAAGATAGGCATTTGTTGCATCAGCCATGTTCCACACTTTTAAGCCATACTTATCAGCTTTACAGGCATATATACCTTAAATGAACATTTTCCTCTATATGTTAGTAGCGACTCATCAATAGTTACGTATGCGCTAGCGACTTGACAGGCACCAACACACTTTTGGAAAACATCATGTATAGGTGCCCCCTTTCTTCTTCCCCATCTCTTCTTTTCGTTCAAGTGTTCATGTCGTCAAATCTGATGCACCTTTTAATTCGCAGGTAACGGATACGACTCATGGTAGCTCGATAAATAGGCGGACCTGTCATGGTGCTGAAAAGTTCATCAATATGACACTTATTATCCTTGTCGATTCCACATCTAACGTCAAGTCCTAGCCAACTGTCGTGGTATTACATTACATTATATCAATACCATATTATGGCTATGCGGGAGAGACCAATAACTTAAAGGCGAACCGACAAGGAACGGAACGCCACGAGATTCGAGGCGCGAAACAACGAGATAAGAGTACAACAAGGTCAGGTAAAATTTGGGCAATGGCAAAGCTCAAGGTTATTTAAAGAGGCATGTACAAAAATATAATTTTATTTACATAAAAATAAGAGAATTAATGGGCAAAATTACATCGGTAAACGAGAGGAGGGGGGGAGGAAATTGTAGTTATGCATCAAACTCTGAAGTAAAAATTAAATGTATTACAGAAGGAGACTATTCAAAAGGGGAGGATTAACTCAAATGGGTTACTGAAGGGGGAGAGGGGTTTTCTTACGGAGGATTCCGGGTGAGACGTCAGGGTAAGGCTTCACGGATGTCTTCTGCACCTGAGGCGAGAAGGTTCGGAGCTTCTGAGCAGGAAGTTAACGTGATGACGGTTCTCCAAAAGGGGATGGGGGCGGTAACGTCTGGTCCAGGGAAGAGTACTTTGGCCACCCAAAAACGAGGGGCGAACGAGGAGGGCTTCGACAGGGGTTAATGAGTGGAGTCTGAAAAATCGCTCGGTAGCGATCGTCAAATGGAATTACCTCACTCGCTGGGGTTAATTCCAACACACAAATAGTTCAGCCGTCACTTTGCTTTGTTGTTAGCACCTGACTTGGAACTAGGAAAATCTTATTGGGTCCGGGCAAGACTCCTCAACTCTGTGTCTGCCACATGGAAGAAGAGCCCTATATATATCCGAGGCTCCCTCCCGCGGGGTGGGGGAAACAGCGCTA